>PRKT01002102.1:0-34278 GCA_003671525.1 Saccostrea glomerata | reverse complement strand
AAAAACTCGTAGAAATTATGATCGAGACAGAATTATGAGTTGGAATAGATTTTTGCGTAAATGATATTAAAATATCTAAAAGTTAGTTCAAAGATTCTATATAAGATGCGTAAAAGTTTAATGAGGGTTGACAAGCTCAGCTTAATGGTGGCTTAATGGTAGCTTAATGAAGTTTGGACATTAAGCACCTGTAAGTTGCAGCTTAATGGTGGCTTAATGGTGGCTTAAAGGAATTAACTTCTTTAAGCCACCATTAAGTCACCATTAAGCTACCATTAAGCGATTGCTTAAAGGTGGTCTTTCGTCTTGTGGGTGGCAGGGGGCAAGCTCTTTATCCTCCCCCTGCTTGTTAGAGATTTGTGAATGCTGAGACTGGACGTCGTTTACTCTGAGTCGCTTACTATTAGTAAGGAGATCAGAGGTTAGGCACTGTGTTATATAGATACTATAACCTTACCTGGAACAATAAAATCATAGGGGAGACCACAGGTCACCCAACATAATCAATAAATATTAAACTCTTACATATCATTTTATCTTATATTAAATATTGCAGTTAATGTTGCTCAGCACCCCCTTCTTTCTATTCTAATACCCATCATATGGTTATTCCTTTGTCAAAAATAAATCTTCTGGATTTTTTTTACACTGTAAAGGCTTCAAACTACTACGATTTATTCTATTTTTACTTTACGTATGCAACGCACTACATTTTGTAGCGGAGCAAATAGGCCCGATACTCGTGAACTGAGCAGGGGACCTAAGGGCCTAGTTCAGCGTACGTTTTATCCTTCTGCGACCGATTCACGCAACGATGCGTGAAGCGGACCCCTCTTTAATCTCGCCGCCCATTTAATCCAATACAGCAATTAAATTGTGGAATCGATCATCATCGTTTTTGCTGTGATCGATACATGTACACTGAACACTAATACAGTGACGTTATGGTAAGCATTGATAAGTAATCCAAAATTCAACTGTTTTTTTTTTCAACGTAGAATTATATAGATATATATATATATATATATATATATATATATATATATATATATATATATATATATATATATATATATATATATATATATATATATATATATATATATATATATATATATATATATATATATATATATATATATATATATATATATTACAAGAAGAATCTTAATATCAGTTTGTCTAGAAATGCATAAAATTTTTACCATGGAAGGGATGAAATGTCACAAATATAATTGGTGTAGATTGAAACTTTAAACTTTTTAGTAGAGTAGGTCAAAAGAATAGGTCAAGGGTCACAAGGTCAGTAACCATGAAAATTTACAAAAACCATAATGCCAATCAATACATGTAAATGTGCAAAATACCAAGCACATATTCCTTACTGTTCTTGAGACAAGGTGAAACAGACGGACTGAAAGACGTACGCAGTACAGTTAAGGTGCGCAATGGAAATATCGACTAAATTTTGTATTTAAAAATGTATTCGTAATCGGGATGGCGATTATTTTTAGTACATTATTTATATCGGATAATTGTAATTATGATTAATAACTACATATCGAGGACTATTATATTTTATATTTAGACTAGTCACGTGATGCGGCAGTCACGCGATTTTAGCACATTGACTTGAAGTTTTGATGTTTCTTATAAATATCACTAGTGCAAGGGCATTATCAAGTTAAATTTCCAAGTTTAGTATATAAATATTTTCAACATGCATTGTAGTTTCTAAAAATTGCTGCGATCCTGTCTAAATTCTGCAATTTCATTGTTAAAATTATACTTGTATGACCAAATGCTATTTTTTTTGCTGGTCAGCGGCATGAAATATTGATATAATTAAATTGTTTTTAAGATTTCTTCAGGATCGCAGCACTTTTCAGATACCTTAATAGTTCTGAATTTGATATGTAAAAGCTTACTTTGATACATAGAGTGTATGCCCTTGCACTAGATTGATTTATTAAGACCCCCCACATTACCCTCCGATGTACTTGCATACAAATATACGGCAGTGTCAATTAAATACGTAATGTACAGAAAAAATATTAATAAAATAGTGAAGAAGACATTAAATTCAAGTTATTGGCCCATAGAATATCTGTAAATAATATTTTATTTAATTCGAGAATACATATTTTGTTGATAAAAAATTACTTGATCTGTCTCTCACTACATACAAACTACGTCACGTTGTAAGAAATGACGTCATATTGACAAGTGTATTGCGATCAGTGACTTGTTTATAACTTGTCATGTGGGATTTAACAAACGACAAAACAACACGCTATAGTAAGCTTTTATGTAGTTTGATGATTTCTTACTGGTTAAATTAGCAGATAAATTCATTTTGTGGTATTTTAGAGAAATGTTGTATGACGTATATTGTGTATGATGTCAAAGTCAAGTTTTCCCGTACAAATTAGGCTCCGCCTCCTTTTTGTAACCTTAACTGTGCTGCGTACATCGAGTAGGTGTAAGTGACCATTTAGTATTCCGCTGGCGACACAGTATTTTGAGCCCCTAAAAATGATTTTTGCATGTATAAATGTTACATGCAATTACCAAAACCCGCCAATGACAAATCGGAAGTTTAATGAAGTTGTCCGCGGTATTCTTCATAAAGCAGATCAAAGGTCAAATAAATTGTAACGCTGGTATTTTCATGTCTTATGAAAATCAGTGCACATTCTAAATACATGTACATGTAGCATAGAATAACCCCTTCAATGTCAAAAATATTCATTATAATGGCAATCTTAACCTTTTCAGTAAAGAAGGTCAAAAGAAAAGGTCAAGGGTATCGAGGTCTGTAATCATGGCAAATTACAAATGCTAGAATGCCAAGGACTAAATGTGCAAAATATTAAATTTACATCTCTCTAACACTTCTTAAGATAAAAGGTGACTCAGACGGACAGACGGAGAGACAGACATACGGACATACGCCAGTTAAAGTGATCTCTTAGTGCTGCTTTGCACCTCAGGCGTCACAAAAATGATATTTCGAGATGTTATCAATAAGACAAATGAAATTTACCGAAAACTGTTACCTATTCAGATAAGCAGACTGCAGAGGTTCCCATAGTTATTAAATAGTTTAAATAAAATAAAACTGCCCTCGTCCTAGATGTAACGCTTTCATCCTCAAAACTTTCAAACGTAATAGAAAAGTTAATTTATTACGGTCTAAATATAATGTTTGCTGGAGAATCATTTTTGTGATTTTTTTTTTTATTTTTACTACACTTCATATATAAAATTGAAAAGTACATGTAATATATAATTTTGAAATACATGTAGTAGTAATCGTTTTTTTAAGAAGTCCGTTACTGTAAAACAAAATATTTTCGAAGGGTCAATTTTGGTGGTTGGTTTGAGGGAAATATATTGGTTCATAAGGACTCGATTTCATTTTTAGGAACTGCTCAGTAGTAATATATGTGCAAAATGTAATTCGTGGTGGCCATAAATTCATGGGTCTCTATGAAAATTACTATACGAAACTACGTAAATTAACCCACCCACCCCCAACTAAGATTTGTGATTTTTCAGTTTTTATTTGTTCAAAACTCTTTTTAGATGTTTTTTCCGAGAGAAGAATAGTGTTGGTAGGACGGCCAGGGTCAGGCAAGAGTGCTACAGGAAACACCATCTTGGGAAGAAACCATTTTCAGTCAAAACCAGATGGATTGTGCAATGAAATGAAATTTGGTGTGGCTGAAAGATTTCACAGGAGGCTAATTGTAGTTGAAACATCTGACCCTTTCAACACTGATAGAAGTGAGACAAATCCAGAAATACTTAAAGAACTTGCCAAATGTTATGCAATTACGTCTCCGGGTATTCATGCTATTATTATAGCCATACCTATTGGCAGAATAACAGATTCTGACGATGATTTAGTTGAAAACATTTTGCTTAAATTTGGTGACGATGTAATAAATGTATTGATAGTTGTATTTACGTTCAAAATTTTACTTGAATACGAACCAATATCTTTAGATACATACATAAAATCAATTCCTGAAGAAACCACTCTCAAGAAAGTTCTAAAGAAACTACAAGGACGGTATCTTGCGTTTGGATATCGAGGTGAAAAGAAAAAGAGGGATGAAGAAGTAAAACAGCTATTAGATATGATTGATAGAAATCTAGAAAAAAATACCAAATGGATTGTATTCTAATGAAAAATTTAAAACAATGGAAAATTATCTTTTAGAAAAAGAGAAAAGCTTTAAAAAGTATAAACATTGGAATAAAATCGACGGAGATCTAGAGACAACAAGAGATAAAATGAGAAATCTTATAATTGAAAATGCTAGTGTATCAGGTTCTTTTGATCCCTATTCAAACATGTACGAGTACTTCATGGAATTCTTTGAATCGATTTTTTCCTAACATTGACAGATGGACGTACTGACAGACAGACTGATCGACAGAGACACAAAAATATGAAAATGAAAGTGAGTCTCGCTAGGAAAAAATGATATTTTACAACACTAACAATTACACTGATAGTTTGTAACACCCTGTCATCTACATGTTTCAAAATATTTTTAAAAGGTTGTCATAGTATTTTTCATACAACTAAACACAACAAATGTCCGATTTAGTTTTCCTCTGTCAGTATTTCTTTCTAAGTAATAGTACTTATTTACCAGTTAAAATTTGCAATTATGCATATAATTTTTCAGGAGTTAAAATCAAATTTAATCGCATTGTAAATAAGCAAACTAAAACCTATTGTTTTTTTTCTAGATTTAGATATGTTTTATTTGTCCAAGCCAGTGATTTGTAGAAAATAAATAACAAAATAGAATGATATTCTATTTAATTTCTCTTCTTGTGAAAAAATAAAATGAAAAAATTCACGTTTGTGCTCTCTTCTATAAGCAAATTACATACATTGTAATCAAAATTTTGTGGTGAATTTGTTTTTATAAAAGAATTTCCATTTTCAAGTTTGACTCGAATCTTACTTCTTATTTTTTTCAATTTTTACGCAATGATAATAACTTTTTTTAATTTTCTTAAAAATCAAACTACATGTAATGAGGAGCAAAGTTGAGAAATATATTTTTTATATCATTCCCCAGTTCAAGCGGAGATATATAATAACGAGATGCGTTGATCAACACAGATTGCCCCGTATGGCAGCTTTTGACGATGGTTGGTGTTTTTTAAATGTAGGCCAACCTCCAAGTTAAGATCAAAATGTTACTTTTTCTTATCCAAAAGTAGGTGTTGTCAAAAGTAATATATATGTGAAATAGAATTGCCCTCGTGCTTTCTGTTAAAAAGTCTATCCAATGTTAAAATGTTGGTCAAACTTTAAGATTAAGCTCAAAATGTCAAAACTATTGGTATAAAAAGGAAGAACCTGTCAAAAGCCATACATCTGTGAAATATAAAAGCCCGAGGCTAGATTTAACTGTTAAAAGGTTTTGGCCATAGTTAAAGTTTTAGCTAATTTACCACATTTTTTAATAGAAATGTATTTCAAGCAGACTTTAAGTCTATATAAACAATGAAAACTTTTAAGTTTGGTAATTTTTATATACAGGAAGAAACGAGACCTTTCAGTTAAAACTGAAAGGCAGCTTTCAGTGACTTTTCAGTTGCCATTCAGTCACTGAATGGCAGGTACATTTCAGTGACCTTTCAGTTGTCTTTCAGTCATATTTCAGGTACCTTTCAGTCACCATTCAGTGGACACATTTCAGTTATCTTTCAGTGACCTTTCCGTCAACTTTCAGTGACCTTTCAGTCGACTTTCAGTGACCTTTCCGTCGTCTTTTAGTGACCTTTCCGTCGTCTTTCCGTAACCTTTCTGTTATCTTTTAGCACACATTTTGTATCAATTCAGCGATTTTTTTCAACGGCGTATTAATTTATAATCAGTAGTTTTTACATAAAAACATTTTGCATTAATTTATCATCCAATCTTAACTGTGTTTTTGTTTTCTTATCGTAATAAAGGTACCTAAAACTGGTAATCATAGTTAGATGTTCAATTGTATTTCAATTAATTAAGTGTTTACCAAATGTTAAAAGACATGTATACATGTATATGGCATATTTTTTATACGTCCGGACTAACTAAATAAGAAGGATCTTTTTATTTCTTTTGACACTTTTTAAATAACGAAAAGACTTTTCTGTATATCATACAATTAAAATCAATCGTGTTTCATAGATATCCAAGATTTAAAATAATAACTGATATATTTTTGACTCAGAATTTAATATCACACACAGTTTAAAGTCAATTTAATCATAGAAACGAGGGGATATTTAAGGTCAAATTAGGTGAAAAATTTAATTTGAACGTGTAAATATAGCAAATATCATGTAAATCTACACTTGATGTTGTATTTTTTTTAAGGTCAGATATGTCATTATAATACTCCCTCTTATAACTTTAAATTGCGATTATATACTTTAAAAATATGCCTTAACAATTGTTTATTTATATGCTACAAAATAAATGATAACAGTTCATCTGAACTGAAATCTGAAAATTAAAAAAAAAAAAAAAAAAATCTTCAAATGATAAAAAATAATGATCCCGTTTTCGAATCAAAATTCAATTAAATGTATAAGTTTGTTTTCTTTTTTCTTTCTGTAAATCTCTAATTAAGTTATAAATATTAATTTGATAAGCTATTAAATTAAATAGAAATCAATCTGAAAAAAAAAAATTGGAGGCTATCGATCATAATGCGAGCTTAATATTAACAAAGACAATGTTATCTTATTTTTTATAGCTCTAATATACAGTGAATATAGATTTCATTATTCCTATGTCAATCTAATACATTCTACAGTTATTATATTTATCATGGAAATATCTAATATTGAACGATGAGACAGAATTAATTTTATTCATAACTTTTTCTGGAAGAACCTTGATATTATAAATTCCGTTTCTTAGTTGTCAAACCCGCAGGATATTTCAGATTTTAAAAGACAATTATAAAAATAGAATAAATCATTTATTTATGCCTCTTGTGGAAGAAACTAACATTGAAGATTAAAGCTTTTTAAAAAAAAAACACCTAAAGTTCAAAATAATTTGCTAAAATTTAAAGCGATCTCCGAGGAGAACAGGTGCCCGTCGCCGATAATTGTCATCATCCCGATAAGAGATAATTAATTAGTCTGTCCCGAAAATCCGCACAATTAACATAGAATATACAAAATATATACAAGATATATACACATCGCAACTCCTCGATACAACAGGTGAACCGTGTTCCATTTCGATTTCTACAATTTGATTGATTTTAATTCCACAATTTACAACAAGAAGTCGTAGCTTAGTGGTTAAGGTCATGGACTTTCACGCTGGAGACCAGGGTTCAATTCTGGCCTTGGGCAAGATTTTTTTTTCTTGCATTAATTTTTTTTCATTTTTTATTTGTAAATATGTAGACTAAATGCTATTAAATCAAGAAAAAGTGAAATAAAATGTTTAAGTTAAAGAGAAAGTTGATTTTTTTAATAAAAACATGCAACTGAATGATAACTGAAAGGTCACTGAAATGTGCCTGCCATTCAGTCGACTGAATGGTAACGGAATGATCACGGAAAAATCACGGGAAAGGATCTTTTCAGTGACCTTTCAGTGGGCATTCAGTTACCATTCCGTCGACTGAATGGTGTAATTTCATCTTGTGATAAAAGGCGGGTCAAACTTAAGGGTCAAGAGCAAGAAGTCAAACATTTTGGTACTCAAAGAAATACACCCTTGAAATATAAAAGTCATAGCCCCGAACACTCAAAAGATATGGAGAAGGTTGATGCTTTATGGACAAACAGACAGAGAACAGCTAGACAGAGAGATGGACGGACAGTAAAAAATGATTCTCTGAATATTCATATACAGGGGTATTTTAAAATGCTTAGAAATATTTAGGCAAATTTCTGCAAAATATCGATACATATTGTTTAGCATACATTTTATATTTTGATAAAAAAAACCTTGTGTGCTTTACATATATATATTCAACACTACGACATTTAAGTCCAGACACGACACAGTCCAGAATTTCATGAACTCTTTCGAAAATATGTAATTTAAAGGACTTTCCTGGAGTTTGGTGAGATTATTTATTCTTACCTCATTATGTCAATCTTCCTTCTGTAAGGGTATTCTCCAAAAAAAGGGGGTTTCTGGCATTTCCAGTAACCGGAGAAATAATACTATGAGACAACTAGTCTTACATGTATAATCATTATGGAAAAAAAACCTTGATTGTTGCAGAATAGGATTATTTCTCCCATTGGACAAAACATCCAACTAAATGAAGTTGATAGGATTAAATTAACATTAAACAACAGTGACGTATCACGATACTTAAATTATATCAAGAATTCAATTCCTTCCAAATTAATTCACAATACAAACAATATGTATATGAAATAGAAAAAAAATATATACCAACCTTATGGCAATATAAATCTGGGATCAAATTCAGTGTAAGTGTCATCTTGATCATTGTCCTAGGCTAAATAAAGTATTCTATTTCAAGACTGTAAATACATGTAATTGTGTATCAAATACCTAGAGATATTACTTATATTATCAGAAATGAATCCGGAAAAAAATGATATGATAATCGCATTTGCAAAAAGATCAAATTAGTCCCGTGCTTATTATCATTATTTTTGTGGTACACATACATTATGCTTTTCCGAAAAATTTCCTCTAGTGACTCTGACTATTTTGAAAAAAATTATAAGAATAATTAGTTTTGACCAAAAAATTCATGCAATTCGATATTAAGAAAAGATCAAGGGATCGATTATTTCACTTTCGAAAAAAAACTTTAATTTTGATTAACATTTCCTGATTAACATAATAAAATTATTTTTTTATACATTTATCATAAATCAATAAATTAGAAAATAAATCATTCATTTATTCATTTCTTTTGGTGATAAAACTATAAGTATTCTTTTCTCTTCTGAATATTGAAGGAATCATAATTAAGTTAACAAAACGAAAAACCAAATCGGGATATCTCGGGAGTTTCTTCAATAGAAAGGATAAAACGTGGGGGTTTCCAAATGTACACAATTACACGTAACACAAAACACAATAACCGAAAGAAACAGAAACATAGACAAATCTTTGAAATTCATCCTGCTTAAATACTTGCTTATCAACATTTCAAAAATCTGAAGGTATAGTACTTACAATGCAATTATAGTGTGAAACGTGTTTAATCCGAATGTTATGATATTTTAGAACTTGCGTAATCCGACCTTAACATTAAGTCCCTTTTAGTCAATGCCATTGTCTGAAATGTTGTTTCAACTAGAACTAGAACATTTTCCAATCTAGCCAATGTATTTGGAACCAGTCATTTCCTTTATTAAACATTTATTTCCTTGAATTTTAATGTCCATTTGTTTTGAATTTATAACATTTTCACAAGTTCAAACTTTCATTTATTAAATGGGACTTTCAATAAACGGTATTTTATTCTAAAGTCAAAGTATGTTAGAGTCATGAGTGTGTATGTATGTATGATCCTGTAAAGCAGTCCAATCTAGAAAAAGAGGATACGCTTGTGGCATCATTTATTAATAAAAAATTAATTGACGGAAAAGTAAAACATGGTTAACAAAATGCAGGTCAGAAAAAGGAGAAATCAAATATAGAGTATAACACATCTTAGGCAACATATTACACAATCTGACCCCCAACACCATACTGACATTGAAACATGATGTACATAAGCAAAAATTGGGTCGACCCATCTAGAATAAGATTTCAACACCTGTATTCTTTCACTAGGTACAATATACCGATCTCTACCCAGAGTTATCGTTCCACTTATACCTCTGTCAACGTCTAAAAAGTAGTACGGAAGCGGAGGGACGTGCTTTTTATTTTTAAATATTGTTTAAAATTGCCCACAAGAAGATAAACACCTTTACATTTCTAGATATGTGTCAAAGCTGCAAGTTGTTTGTCTATAAAAACTAAAACATGTTGATATTTACCGGCAATGTGTTTTAAATTTTCCACGGTCGTAATATCCTGCCAAGAAATAATCCCCTATGAGATATGGCGAAAAAGTGATATCTGATTCCAGTTCTCATAATAAACTTTCATTTCAAATGTTAAGCAAGAGCATAAAAATTGGCAGAGATAATTTATGATGCAATAGGTAAAAGTAAGTTTTGCCAAGAATCTTGGCATTTACACTTTGACAGAGGTGTTGTAGCGAAGCGAACGATAACTCTGGGTAGACATTGACAATATACATCTATTTCAAGGTGTCACAACAGTATTAATTTCTGCTATATATTCTTACCAAAAATGCGCAAGTTAGAGTAGATGTAACTAATATAAAACAAATTTCTGAGAAGTTTCCTTTTCAGATCTTGTAAAACCATTCTTTATAAAGATTTTATTACCAATAAATACATAGCCATCCAGCAAGGCACGCAAGTTTGTTTCGGTCGAAGTCGAGCAGGTGCTTGAAAATCTAGTCCAGGGCCTTATCACTCCCCACTCTTGACAGTATATAGAAAAATCAGCACGCCCTACATTTTAATAAATCTGGTCAATACAGGAAGTTTACATGTTGTTTTTCATCTCATAAAAAAATTCAGCTCCAGTCTCGTATCAAAATGCCCGAATCGGAAGAGAAGATTCCGGGATTATTTTGCGTCAGCCATGATTTGACGTGAACCAAAGTGTACATGTAATACTTTTATGATACCTGCAAGCTGCCCCCTAATATAAAGTTCAAAGATATAAACAAAATACTCTATACTGCTGCCTGCTATCAAAAAAGAGGGTAAAACAAAATAACAAACGACAACAATCCAATCAGAGACGCAGGAGGGAGTTGACTAAAATATGTTGTGTAATAGGTCAGGAAACATATTTCCTACCTTGTATCGAAGTGGCGTTTCCCACATTGTATTTAAGTGGCTTTAACGTGAAGCCTCTGACCTTAACAGTTGGCGGTTTACTAGTACTTTGACATTTAAGGTATATCATGAGTTTATTGTCTGCATGAAAACGTACTCTGAGAATTTGTCAGGTAAATTCTCGAATTTTTCTTTCTAGATTATTTTTTTGAAATTCATTTGCTTGGTTATATTATAATCGTATTTCAAATGCACTAATATTATTTATGAGAACGGATGACGCTATTTTAATGAAATACATACATCCCAGTATACGCATTTCAACACAATACGAGGGGTTATTAAAAAGTTTGTGGACTGAGGCTATAAAATTAAAATATGTTGTCTGTGCTTTCAAAATCTATATGGAATATAAAACAACAAAGATAAAAGAAATGTTGAAAATTTTAGCTTGATACGTTCATTATTTGCCAAATTAATTTGAAAACGACATTACATGATCACCCGGCACTGTGTCGTTTTATTTTCATAACGTCCGATAACGCCATTGCTTTTCCAATGTCCGCTTCTTATACCTCATACAATTTTTTGATGAGATTCCCTGGAGCTGAGTAAGGACTTAAACCCGCCTTGTTTATATGACTTTACAATGTCATGAACAGTGGCCTTCAATGAATAAAATATTCCAAATTGATTAATACATTGGGAGAGATCCGCACTTGATTGTGCGGCATATTTTGCTTTTCGGAGTTTAATATCCACAACACATGATCAACGTAATTTTTTGACGTGCTTGATTTTTCACAACTTGACTACAAATCGACATTATCTGCGTATCCCTTTTCTCTCTGAATCTATTTTGACATTAAAAGACAAGTACCTTGGATGCATGTTTTTACTCTGTAACCAGTTTCAACATATTTTAGGTTTATACCAGTATTTTAGGGACAAAACCTTATAGAATGTTAGAAACTGAAACCCCTCTCCCCCTTTTGACGTCATTTTCAAGGTCTCATTTGTTTGGAAATTCCGTGAAAATTTACGATAAAATTTCATAGAATTCTGGAATGAAGTGAAAATTTAATTTCATATTTTATGGAATAATTGTGTCCCGACACATACCTGAATTAACGGGAATTTTGGATGTCAAATGATCATATCAAAAGAGTTTTTCTCAGTTACACATAGGTTGCAAAAACGTCGTGTTCGAGGTTGCGCCGCCTGGACATTCGATTGCTAAAAAATCATTATTAATTTATTAAAAAATAAAA
Organism: Saccostrea glomerata; assembly: GCA_003671525.1. Lineage (NCBI taxonomy): Eukaryota > Metazoa > Mollusca > Bivalvia > Ostreida > Ostreidae > Saccostrea > Saccostrea glomerata. The sequence goes on along the minus strand of PRKT01002102.1, from coordinate 22,105 downwards.
TCTATGATTTATGGTTTATTCTTTAGATAGAAAAGACGATGCTAACCAGATATTTTATAATTCATTGATGTGCCAAAGGCAGTTTTAATTTTATGACGCTAATCCACGAACTTTTTGATAACCCCTCGTACTTATAAAATTAAAATGAAACAGACGAATTTTATATTACCAACATAATATATGTAAATTAATATATTAATTTATTATCGATCTATCAAAAATATGTATTCTCACTCACTTTTTCGCAAAAATAGAAGATGGGGGAAAAGGCGGGCATGATGCCTATAGTGTCAGATATTAAGAAATCATATTTGATATGTAAATTGAGTAATTAAATGTATCTTTCATTATTGAAATTTATGAAATTTTGAGAGAAAAAAACATTTTCTAAGGGAAAATAAATCTCTTAAAAATGCATTGATAAAAAGTATTAGATGGTATATATGGAATTCGAACCCCAGCAATAAAGTACCGAAGTATTATACTGCTTTGAGACTAACACTCTAACCACTAAATTACATGGCTCATGATGATAAGTGGCATTTAAATCATATGTTTGTGATATGGCCCTTGACTTAATGGACTTTAAGTATTTCTCGGAAAGATGCGAATATTTTGTCATAAAAGTATACTTTTTTTAGGTATCGTGGGTCTTCAATCCATTTTTTTGTAAACCAAAAAATATTCATTTCATCGAAAACTTTTAGGATTATCTTTCAAAAATGTGGCGCAATGACCCACTCATCCTGAAAATTTTTGTTAAAGTATGAAAAAATTATCATTTTTGTTCTTTTAAGTCTGTTCAAAAGGCAAATATTTTCAGTCTTTGTTAGATTTTTGTAAATTATAAATATGTTACATTAAGTATACTTTAATATTAGATGAAATATAAAATAAAACTGGCATATAATTGTGATTAAATTGTTCACTTCTTATCTGTCGCGCTATAGGCATTCTGCCAGCTTATCCCTCCATTTTCTTTAAAACGTTGCAATTTCACGCAAACGGAGACAATTTTTATTTCCACGTAATACCTCTGGCATATCGCCCAGGTACCCGAGAACAGGATTATCTCCCCTTTTCAATAACATAAAATATATTGTATATATATTTTTTTTCTGCATTTCCAATTTCTGAAGATTTCATCGATATGTTTCTTTTTGAAAATCACAGCAATATATCGATCATATGCAATTTCTATTCACAGTCGTTACACGTATATATGATATATAAGTAATAAGCGTTGTGTGTTACTTGTTCTGATTTAGTTTGTCTGAAAATACAAATACCTCAGACCTCAATCCAGAAACAAACAATTTCCAAATACATTAACTAGAAATTTAAAATCATTTACGAAAAAAAAAATGACAAAGAAAGAAAAAAAAGAAAGCGGCCAGCCTATCGCAAAATATATAATATCCGAAGTATGTATCACATATAATGTTACAATGTTTACTAATATTCCAAGGTATTTTGATATATTTATTTCTTTGTATTTCTTCCTATTAACAATTTTATTGGAGATTATTACGATGTTAACCAAAATAATAAAACGGAATTGAGTGTAAATTTTTAACTGAATACATCAGAGTTTTGAATATCAATTCATTAATATAAATGTATTATTGAAGTTTTTGAATTTAAATTTTTTTCATGATCAGTATATCACAACTGGCCTCGGGATCATGAAGCATCTTAAGCTTGAGTCAAAATCTTCATTCTGTATTTAAATTTCATAGAAAACAGACAGATAAAAATTCACATGTTTTTCAATGTTAATTCATAAAAACGTTGGCAAAGGACAAGATAGGGTAACAACCGAATCTGGCCCCTTATTTGATGTAAAAATCAGAACACTGGTAGAATTGTGATAGTTTGTAGTTCAGAAGTGAAAATGATCCAAACTTTAATACAAGCACTAATTTTGATTCAAAGCTCACATGGAAGCCATACGAGGGTGCAGAAATAGAGCATTTTCCAGAATTTCCTCAATTCTGTGGAATTTCATCAAATTTGGGATACATTTCTCTTTGGAAAACATAGAGCACAAGCTTGCCTATCTGAGATTTTTACACATAAACTGCATCTGATATGAGTGCATAAAATATATAAATTTGGTAGATAGGCAAGCGTGTGCTCTATGTTTTCCGAAAGAAAATGTGCTGTAAAATTTATGAAAATTTGCATAAAAATGAGGATTGACAGAAATTGACCTATTTCCTGACCTCACTGCGGCCCCTGTATATTCTAAATCTTAAAACCAATACTCATTTTGTGGCAGGGGTGACAATAGGTTTTTATCGATAAACTGTTGGATCATTCTGAAAGACACCCAAAATTGGGGGCCAAATACCGCCCTTACCCTATCTTGTCCTTTAAAATCAATTCAATAATTCATTTGACAGGCGATTGAAAAGAGCTAAATCCACTTAGTGCAAAATTCGGGCCAGCCATGAAAATTAGTGAAACTTACTCACACTATACTCTCAGATTTGTATGTTGTTATACATTTTTTAAGAATATCTTTTCTTTTTTTTTTTTACAGACGTTTTAATTAAGCGTTGTTTTCGTTGCTTAAACTATTGTCACGTCATTACGTTGACTTGATATGCTTTCACATCGTGATGTTGACGTTTTGTTAAAGAAAGTAATACGTGTACGTTAATGGAATGAAAATCATCTATATAATTTAAGCTCTTATTCAAAAGTTTAGGAGAATATTCTAATGAATTTTTCAAGATCTGTACTTGAGAAATGAGAAATATTTGTTATTTATAACAGTTGTCAGAAAAATCGCACACAGAGGTAACACCTTTTTTACTGTTTAAATGAAAATAAGAGATAACTAAGCTGAACACAAACACAAAGTGTCAGTCTATCATTTCTGAGACAGTAAAGCTGAATGTATTTTAGTAAAATTTATACTGTAGTGAAAATATAGAAGGATTTCGATATTTTAAAATGTGTTTTAATTGTATGGTCCTACGACATAAAACTAAAAAAAAAAAGAAGTTTTATCAAAGAATAGACATGTGTTCTTTAATAAAGAAAGCATAAACTTAAGCTAAAACTTAAATTAACAATGAACATGTTATAATCTATTAAATTGTCGATCATTTAAAGATTTTTCTGCACTTCCGTCATTTATGGCATTTATGACATTTGAAATGTACACATTTGTCAAGAGTAATTCACTTAAAATAGTGAAGATTGACGGCAATGTTACGCACACAGAGCAGAATATTAAGGAAAGATGCCACAGTACAAAATTTAAACAAATTAAAATTGCTGCAAAACATCAAATCGGCCGCAAAGAATAAGCATTTTAATTTCTTGTCAGAAAGAGTCCAAAAGAAAACACAATTGCAAGATTTCGAAAGTATTTGAATTTAAAACGGAACATGCATGAAGTTTAAATTTAAATAAACGGAAATGGCGCGTAAACCAATTATTTAATCGAAGTTATTTAATCGAAATAAAATCCTCTGATTAATGAGAAATGTGTGATATAATCAATGTGGAAATTTCTTTCAGTACTATAAAAAAAACCAAAAAACCTACATTTGCCTTTCTTATTTAAAAACATTGCAACCTGTTCGTGTTGAAGGAGGTGGGGATGGGGGTGGGGTTGGCTTATGCTTTGTTCAATGCCTTTATGATGGTCTATCTAAATGCAAAAATAGGAAGAAGCCGTTTCATCCCCCCCCCCCCACTCCTGCAGTTCCGACAAACTAACTCTCCGTGCTGATTTCATGAACATGTATCTTTGTCATTTGACAATGCCGTTGATCTACCAAATTATATGCAGAATGAAAAAAATCGTCATTAAATTCATCCAGCATTAAAATAACCACTCCTGTTTAATAAACTGTTACAATTTATGAGATATATTGCCACCATGATTCATATCCGGAAACATAAAATATTAGTTTTGTTCTTGGCGAGCAGTTCATGCAAAAACTTTTAATTAATTCCTAAATTATTGAATATCTGATGAGAATTGAAAAAAAAACAAGATGTGTTTGTGAAACCCCGTATGGCAACAAAGCTGAGATTTAACTTTTCTTAAATGCAAATTTGATATATTTGTACAAAAAGTAAGGTATTCTGACTGGAAATACAGTTGTGATATAAAAGTAAGCCAAGGTTAAAGTTTTTTCATGAGTACGAAAATCTTCAAGGTCATTGATATCCAATGAAAGGTCTTGCCACAAAAATACATGTGTAAAGTATGGAAGCCCTAGCTCTAACCGTTTAAAAAGTGTGGCCAAGGTTAACAATTTTCAAAGGTAGGTCAAACTCCAAGATCAAGGTCAAAGGTCTTACTAACAATTGAAAGGTCTTGTCACAAGGATTAAATATATAAAGTATGAAAGAAACAGACCTTACCCTTTAAAAGTTATGGTCGTGGTTTGCTTTTTAAAAGTAGGTCACACTTCAAGGTCAAGGTCAAATGGACAAGGTTCTTGGTATCCAATGATACACAAGGATTACGTATTTGAAGTATGAGATCACAAGCCTTTGCGTTCAAAAGTTCTGCCCTAGGTTAAAGTTTTTCACATAAAAAAAAGTTCTCCAATGTCAAGGTCGAAAGGTCACGGTTGTTGGTATTCAATGAAAGGCCTTGTCCCATAGAATACATATATAAAGTACGAAAGCCCTAGCTCTAACCGTTCAGAAGTTATGGCCAAGGTTAATTTTTTTAAAAGTAGATCAAACTCCAAGATCAAGGTCAAGTGGTCAAAGGTCTTGTTAACAAATGTAAGGTCTTGTCACATGGATTAAATATATGTAAAAAAAAAAGTCTGTAAGCTCCAGCCCTAACCCTTGAAAAGTTATGGTCAAGATTTCCTTTTTAAAAGTACGTCAAACTCCAAAGTCATTGTTAAAGGGTCAAAGTTGTCCAATGAAAGGTCTTCTCACAAGAATTACATATGTGAAGTATGAAAGTGCTATCCCTTAGGATTCAAAAGTTATGGCCAAGGTTAATTTTTTTTTCACAATTCGCAAGTGAGTTCAGGCTACATATGGAGGTTTCTATGCAAAATATTAATTAAATTCCATAATTGCTCTACCTACCGCACAAAAATTGTTAAGACTTGTTTTCTTATACATTCGTGATACCCACGGCATACGATACCCAGTACACATGATGACGTCATATTATGACGTCATCGACCTCTCCTATACAAGTTTATAAGAAACATCAACAAAATCACTTCGGCGCAAGGGCATACCTTACTTTGTTTTACAGAAACAAGGTATAAAAAGACGGAGGTTATTCCAAGGATTTAGGATATTGCTGCATAAATGTCGGCACTGCAATTGTTTAGTTACTATTCGTGTAGTTTTAAGTTTAAACAGGGTAAAAATTCACAGTCCAGTGTAAGTTTCTTAAATTTTTTTTATCGATTCAGAATGTGCATAGGATTTGTGCAGCAATTTTATTAATTTTTAGAATATTCTCCTTAATATTATACACTGTTTATGTCAAATTAGATAGGATATGCCCTTGCGCCGAAGTGATTTTGTTGATGTGATTTATTACCTTGAATTGGAGAAAACAATGACTCATAATATGACGTCATTAAGCGCACTTGCATTAATTAACTGTGGGTACTAAGTATGTATAAGAAAATCAATTTTAACTTCCTCTTTACATAAAATATACAACTTATGAATTTTTATTAGCTCATTTGCATAAAAATATCCAAATTTAGCCTTAATTCACTTGCAAAGTATGAAAATCTACAAGGTCAAGGTTGTTGGTATCCAATGAAAAGCTTTTCAACAAAAAATACATATTCCCTGGTTTCTACTTTTTAAAAGACATGGCAAAAGTAGAAGTTTTGAATTTTTGTATAAAAAGATGGTCAAATTTCAAGGTCAAGGTCAGAAGGTAAAATTTGTTGGCACCCAAAGAAAAGTCTTCTCACAAGAAATATACATGTGAAATATGAAAGTCATAGCTAAACTAAATCAAAAGTAATGGGTAAGGTTAAAGTTTTTGCGGACAAACAAACAGTCAGACAGACGGACAGACGAACGGACACGATAAAAACACTTTATATTCCCGAAACTTCGTTTACGGGGGACTAAAAAAGGATACCTTCATGATAAAATATACAAGGAATATATAGGTTTCTTTTATTTTCATACTCTTTTATACAGTTGCAGAAGTCAACAGGTGGAAAAAAACTTCGCTATTGTGGCGTCAAATAACGCTGCTTTTACGTAGAACGACATATGTCCCCCTTGAATTCTAAGCTGTTTCATGATCCTGGGGCAAGGTCAATAGACTATTAAATTCTCTATATGGAAAAGCAAATCATAACTGCTTTAAATTACATTTTTTTTACAGGGATATACTTGTAAAAAGACATTCGCCTAATTCTTATTGGTAAAACAGGATCTGGTAAAAGTGCAACAGGAAATTCTATAGTAGGGGAAATGGCCTTCAAATCTGAAAACAGCATTGTATCAGTAACACGTACCACATCATATAAAACGAATTCAGATTTGGTTGTGAAATTGTTGTGGTAGATACTCCAGGACTAGACGATACAAACTTCGATGATAGAGAGATACTAGTAGAAATAAATAAAGCATACACAATGGTTTCGCCAGGGCCCCATGCTTTTTTTATGCTCATTCCGCCGAACAGGTTTACTAAAGAAGACGAGAGTATACTATATACTTACAAAAACTTAGAAAAATATTTAGTTCTGGTTTTTTACAGATAAAAGGAAATTTCAAACAACACCTGATCTTGACGACTTTGTAAATAAAATTCGAGAAGATAATCCCATAAAAATTCTCATAAGAGCCATCAATCATCGCTATTTAGCACTCGATTATTCTCTTAATCTAAAGAACCAAAGAGAGGACGTTTTCAAACTATTGCAAATAATTGAAGTCATGAAGGGAAAAAACAATCCTCCATACTTCCAAACCCCGCTAACTTCGTTTCGTACACAGAGGCTTATAACATTTTAAAAAATGAATAAAATCATAAAGGAGACCTGAGGGATTAAGTGAGGGGGTAGTTTTAAAATTTTTACAACATATTCTCATGTCATTACTTCAGTTGTATTTACTATTGGATTAACTTATGGAAATGGTCTTACTGTTGCCATAAAGGTTCCTAATTTTTCTGACCTCGATTTACAATTGAAATTTATCAATTAAATTCATTTTAGATTTACTCTATTTATTTCAATATTTTGATTAAAATCGTTCAAATATGCCTATGGTTATTCAGACTATTACGATATGTGATTTAAAAAAATGTTAAGTTTTAGTTGAAGTGCTGTAAAAGAAATCTAACTAGATGGAGGTAGTTGGAGGAAATGAAACTTAATATACCTAAAGATAGTTTAATGCTTTACAAGGACCGTTCAAAAATTACGCGGACTTGTTCCACAGAAAAAAAATATTTGACGACATAATCGGGCAAAATGTCACCCATAATATAAAAGAATCATTACTTATATGGTCTTCAAAATTTTATATAAAGATATTGTAAATTGATATCAATTTTGTTTGATTTATCAGGACATATAAGTAAGTCATGGAGAAGCAAAATGTTCGACGTCACGGGCATTCCAAAAATAATACGAGCTTTCATTTTTCCAACATTTTCAAAAGAGTTCCTGTACAGTTTGAGTTACTTTATCTACTCAACATCAATACACCATTTCATGTCAAGCACAAGTAAAGCATATTTTCTTTTAAAACTAAAAACTGCAGGTACGTATGAGATTTAGTGTGGCATTGCCTCATGGAGATTTCACTGTCTAAAATTCCAAATTGCTTTTTGTAGACAAATGCCACAAATACCCCAGCTTACATGTACCAGTTTAATTATGCATATTTTAGATCTATGTTCGCAATATCTCATGCATTACACATAATTTAAGAGAAGTTTGGTGCTCCGTCAATTCAGGAAACGTCATTTTCACAGTCGTTTTCAAAGGAATCACATCGGAGAAAAATCAGTATATTTCTGTTAGAACTTCAAATATCAAGTCAGAAATCAAAATAATAATAGAACAATGTAAAAATACATTTGATAAAATATCGCGAATTATAGAAAATAAATGAGTTAAATGTTGGATTCCGCATGCTTTTGTTTCATTTTTTTGCTGTGCTCAGTACCTCTCCATCAGCGATATCAACACAGCGATAGTTTTAGAAGAAATATTTTTAAAATACAGAAATTTTGCCCAAAATTAATCGGAATCTTTAAGATACACATTTCTGTGCAATTTCATAACTGAAAGAGTAAATGATAACAGAGTCGGCGTAATTTTTGAACGGCCCTCGTATATACTGCCAATCTCTTCTGGAAAGATTCAGAAGAGTCTGCTGGTAGATTACATAATATATTATATTTCCATCTCCAATTGTTTTCTCTATGATAAACACTACAAAAATAAATCTTGTTTATTTCATGTGGTGTGCATATTTCTCTATTGAGATTCTACTGAAAGGTCAAATGTCAACCTGCATGTTGGTATGAGTGGTATATAAAACACCGTAGAAGAAAATAGAGGTTTTTGTTTAATTGTTTACTAAGTAATTAGATGTGATATATCTTTTTAAAAATTAGTACATGAATGAATTATTTTCGGATCAAAAGCAAGTCGCAAACGCAACGCTGTCCACTATCAGCCGAGAACGCCACTTCCGTAAACAACCTATCTGGAGCAGGTGGAGAAATCGGCACAGCCACAATCCGTCATCCATTTATATTTATCGATATGTATGGAAAAATTCATTACGACATAACATTGATTCCACTAGTTTTTAACCTACAGTAGATAAATGATCATGATTGCATGACGTTCATTATTGAGTACGACAATTAACCAGTCTTTAAAAATTAGGACATTCCATCGTGCATGAAAATACCCAGTTATTTAGATCCTCTAGCATGATACGTTTTACAGTACCCACTGGACACAACCTAACAGAAAGCGAACCCGGAGCAGACCCCTGGTTCGCTCTCTGGGTCCGCTTCGGTTTCGCTCCGGGTCCGTTAGGGCTGACCCCGAGCGAACCCGGTGAACACCCAAAGAGAACCAGTAGCGGACCCCGAGCGAACGCGAAGCAGACCCAGTGAGCGAACCCAAAATTCAGTAACTGTCCCACAGAGCTATTTCTTTACAGAACTGTCAATAAGTATTAGCGATTAACCAATCAGCGCGTCAACAAATCAAAATAGCACATTGATCTGTCGATTGGGATAAAAGATCGAACGTGTTGCTTTAATTCAATATAAATCCAAACATTGTAGATACAAGCAAAATGTGTAAATTTACAGTGTTAATCTATTATGATAATTAAAATATAATTTTCATTTAGTTATTTCATTGTATTTTTTATTTTATATATTTATTTTCTTATTTATTAAAGCAGTTAATAAATTATTTATTTTATTTTTCAACGTAGAATTGTTCATGAATATTTTACGTATTTGTTTTCCTTTGTTCTTTATACCAGTATTTAAAGCCCATAAGTAAATAAATTGCGAAAATACATCAGTCAATGTTTAAAAAAGGAAATCAATAATTGGTATTATATTTTTTGGACAAAAAGAGGAGAGATGAAAAATAGTTGGTCTTTGACAATTCATGTAAAATTTTATCATCTTAAGATACTAACAGTAGAACAATATTGACGTTCCCATTATTCAATAATTTTATTTCCATTTTCTCTATTTACGTGTTACTTTAAATTATTTAAAATTCGCATCAAAATTATTGATTTCTTTGATTGGGCATGAAAAAAAATTACATGAAATTCTTCCTGTATATTTTTGAAAAAAAATTATTACAGCAGGCTTATAGAAAACAACTCGAGTACGGGATCGGGAGGACGACTCATATAAATGTAAGAAAGAAATAACAAAATATAATCTAATGATGAGAGTTAAGATCTCTCTCTCTCTCTCTCTCTCTCTCTCTCGGTCTTGATGTTTCCTGTATTTATTTATATTCAAATACTGGGGTATTTAGAAATATTCTTGTAAAGATAATTTTTAATTTCAATAACTATGCATCAGCGCGTAAAAAGGTCCCAGAAAGCGAACTCCGGCTTCGCTGTAGCGGACCCAGAGCTGTCCCCGAGCGAACGCGGAGCGAACCAGGAGCGCACCCAAAGTGAACCCAGAGCGGTCCTAAAATTTCTGAAAGCGAACCCGGAACGGACCCCGAGCGAACCCGGGAAGCGAACCCGTGGTCCGCTTTGGGTTCGCTCTGGTCTTAGGTTGTGTCCGGTCTGGTACTGAATAAAACATTGCTGTATAGTTTAACGTAAAGAAAAATGGAGTTGACACGAGAATGGCAAATAGCGGTTGTTTGTGAATACTGTGATGAAAACAATGTGGATTTCTCTTGTAGCAGCTGCAAAAATGTATGTGAAAAATGTCAGGGGAAGCATAAAAAGAATAATCCCAACCATTTTGCCTTTTCGTACCAAGGGATAAAAGCATCACCAAAATTAGTATGCGACAAACATATGAGGAATATCTGCAAATTATTCTGTAAAACTTGCTGTGCACCGATCTGTTATGTTTGCTGACTTACCCAACACAAAGGGCATTCTTTCTCATCCATGGATGATCGTTTTCAGTCTGAGAGAATTGTGATATAGGAAGAGCTTCAAAAACTCGAAATGAAATTCAAAAGTACTTACATGAAACTTGCAAGTGACAATGCAAATCGAAGCAATGGGAATGGAACATCTGGACTACTTAAGAGATAACAAAATAAATCTAGAGAAAGTCATTGAGGATATCGAGGAATGTAAATCTCAACTTGCCGACCCTAAAAAGCTAGCTATGTACCAAGCCAAGTTATATCCCTTTAAAAACTGTCCTGAACTTTTTGAGAAAACGATGCCTGTTTTCAAACGATCTTTGTCGGAATTCGACTATTTAAAGTTATAAGGAACTTTGATTTCATCAACAAAGGTCATAATATTGAATTTTCCAGAACAAGAACAAACACCTTACAGAAAAATGGAAAAACTGCTTAAGGGTACAAGACACACACAGACTATTGCTACAGTTTATATATATATATATTTGATCTTTCGTATACACGTCAAGATCACATCCTTGTGTGTGGTACTTACAGAATCAAAAAGAGTTTCAAAATTCGTGCCTTGATTTTCAAGGGGAAAGAATTGATTCTAATCCCCGTTCAAAAACAACCAAACTACATCACACAAGCTCACGATGAAACGATTTATTACACCTCCGAGGGCCAACAGGGTGTACAAAAAGACAAAAAATGGTAATATTAAGGCCACTGCTTCAGAGAATTTTTGGAAACCGAAAGGCCTAGCGTACAGAAGTCCTGATGATTTACTCATAGGTGAGAACAACCAACTGACAAAATTAGGTCGTTTTAGTATCTATACCTCAGATGGTGAAAGGAGGAAAATCATTGGTATGAGTGGCTCACACCATGAACTCGTAAAGCCCACATATGTTTGTGTCAATAGTAATTCAGATATCTGCACCTCGGATGAAGGAAGACAAATGGTTTTTGTTTTCTTATCAGCTGGAGATTTGAAATTTAAATATAAAGGGAATTCTGTTAAAAAGGGACTTATGTCGTTCACGCCTCGAGGCCTCGCTACGGATTGCTTGGGTAACATCCTATTTGCTAACTACTTAGATTATAAATCATACAATAAATGTAATTGATTCTGAGGGACATATTATGAAATTAATCACTAAAGACATTAATTTTCCTACTGCCCTGGCGATAGATGACAGAAGAAGGATCTTAGTGGGACAGCATTCAAGTAGTGGGGTATTTAAAACCTTCATAATACTGAAGAAGCACCGAAACAATCGTGAACATGAAGGAACAATAATTTGTAATGCTTTTTTTGCATGATCAAAACTATGAATAATGTTTAAAATTAATTAATATGTTCTAATTTCTTCAGATGGAAAATCAAATGTTAAATCATATTAGAACATTGCAATGAGGATAAAACTCTTTTGTGTATTAAAATTATTGAACCAGCAAAGATTTCTGAATGGCATGAAACATTTAAATCACCACTAAAAAGTGCTTTAGCAGTCTGAAACGATGATTTTATTTCCAATAGTTTAACTCTAACCTGAATCAAAGGTGGCATTTCGATTTTTTTTTTATCTCGGGGGATAGTTTATAAATTAGAACTCTGACTTTATCTCTCGGTATTGGAATACAGGATAAATCTTTATTGCAGATACATGTAACCTGCGAACAGATTCAAACCCTAATGTCATAAAATAAATTTAAAATGAAGGTTCTAGAAAGCCAGTTCCTTTACGTGGCTTTCACTCTCGAACAAAATGCCAGTATGAATTGTACACTAGTACTGCTATTGCAAGCAAAAGCACATGTTTCCGCGATCTGAATTTTAGTCTTCAAGAATAATCAATGAATAAATGATAAGCATTTGAATCCCCTACCCCAACCGACCCTCACAAAGAGACAGAACCATTTACGCTTTTAAATTTGATCGGAACCAACTTGAGAAATACTACCGGAGGAAATCAAATGTCATACCAAGTATTAGAAAAATGTTATGTTTGAAATCATTAATATGTGCACAATAAAATATACATTTATTCTTATATGTTGTGGAAGAGAAGAAGATATGGATAAAAGTAAACGAAGTATATTCTATACATAAATCAGGTGAAAACATGATCATAACATTCTAAATGTATTTTAGCTAAATTTTAACGATTTGTCAATTGAATTGTTTTGTCCCAGTTTTCATTGAAGTAGATACGCGAGGAAGTATGGTATAAAACGTATCTATTTTTACCCTGTTTTGAATTCAAAAATGTCTATCATAAAATAATGAAGATCTTTGATACACTGCCTTGAAACACAAGTCCATTTCAGATTCATTTAAGTTTGTAGAAATATTTTACCCTATTCATATACTGGTACAGGAGGTAAATGATATATATTTACATTTGCTGTGTTTTTCTACTAAGCCAACTGTGAAATTGATTTGAAAATCCTTTTCGTGTATACTCATGCGTAAAAATATACACGGGGAAACGTGCGTTACCGTGACGTCACAATAGAGCTACAGCGACGTTTAGTAAAAGTATAACAATATAAGGCAGCGAGAAATTCAAATATTGAGTATATTTTCGGTGCTTCCAAACAAGTAAAATGTAAATATAAGGAATGTTTTTAAGTTTAGTGTGAATTATTGGTGTGAGAATCATACAGACTTGCACGTAGGTATATTTTTCATGAGGCGCTAGCATTCCTTAATTAAACTGAACATGAAAATGCAGTTTTTAAGTTAACACAACCTTTAAACAGGTTTTTAAACCCAAACTGAGCATGTAAATAAGGCAAAACATTGAAATAAGAATATAATTATCGCGGGAACAATATAGTTTAATTTTGTTTTAGATTCGAAATAGATCAGAAAAATGCCCTGATCAAATTGTAAAATACTCATAAGTTTATTTGTAATAAATGTACATTGTATCGCAAAAGCAGTAATTTTTCATTTATTCTATACATGAAACATATCAAACTTTCTTTTAGTTCTTTACACAGTTCTGACAAGAAATATTTTTACAGTTTTTAACAGATAGAAATTGAAACATGGTCTTTATTACAAAAATAAATAGTTAAGTTTGTACACTTATAACAAAATATGCATTATATTAGTTGCTGTTACATGTAAATGTATCTAGCAGGATTGGATTGTGAAATGATTTAAAAAAAAGACCTCCAAAAATCGACAATATGTTCCCATACTGATGTCATTGATGAGCTTTATATACTCACCGTCAATAGAAACGCAACACCTTAATTTTAGGGTGAAAATTATATACAGGTTATAACTATGTACCAATAAAGTTAGGACATCTTTCTTTCAATTACCGGAAGTTGCTTTTTAGCCCTCTTAATAGAATTCGAAATTTTCCATTTTTGATAAAATTTTAACAATATTTTGGGTTTCTAAGGTTTTGAAACTGTAAATCATAAGTATTATACTAAAAGGCCAGGAAAAAATCTTTCTTTCTTTACCGGATGTGATGCCTATATTTCCTCAAAATGACTGATAGCAAGAAGGGGGGGGGGTGTTTTAAGAGTTATTTGTTACCTTCTAAAAAGTTTAATGATAACATTAAAAATGAATATATTTAGGTAAAAAGTAAATTTACGAAAAATTGATGCTCCATGTAAACATTAAATGTTATTTTTAGACCTTAGAACGAAACAAATACGCGGTAAATCTTATAACATCCCCCCTTCCGACCATTTAATGAAAACGTGCTAGTCCGCCAATTACAACAAATGCAGTCCGACTTCTACCATGCATTTTTATTAATGTCTTAATCTGAGCGAAATTAATATTCCTGGGCATTTTTTAATACATGATTTTCAGACATTGCGGTCGAATTTTCTCTAACCTGGCGTAGTGTAGCAACTTTTGGACTCCGGGTCAAGAAAATATCATTTATGCTATTGATCGATGAAACACATGAGCCTGATTGGTCGTGATATAGTGTACATTTGCATCCGCAGCTCTTTTGTTTCTTTATTTTGAGAATTTCCAGCATTAGCAATGAAAATCAGTCATTTTGAGGAAATATAGGTATCACTAAAGAAAGAAGGATTTTTTCCCAGCCTTTTAGTACAATACATATGATTAACAGCTACAAAACCTTGAAAACCGAAAATATTGTTTAAAATTTCATTAAAAATGGAAAATTTTGAATTCTGTTAAGAGGGCTAAAAAGCAACTTCCGGTAATGGAAAGAAATTCATTCAACCGTTAAATAACTGATTTGGCAAAGAAAATTTTTGTCCTAACTTTTTTGTACATAGTTATAACCTGTATTTAATTTTCACCCTAAAATAAAGGTGAAGCGTTTCTATTGACGGTGAGTATATATATTGTTCATAACAAAGCCGTACCTAGAGCAATCGTTTTCTTTTGAGAGTCCAAAGCGAGGTTGGCGGTACACTGTAACGCCTGCAAAGAATATTAAACGTCACAAGTAAAGGGCAAAAAATCATATTTTGTAAATGTATAAAATGATTTCCAAACAAAGGGCTATAATTAAGATTTTTGTCATTCATGAGTGTTCACAGAAATTGTAAAAATTGATTCTCCATTCTTAGAGAATTTATTCTTTTGGTATTGACAATTAGCAAAAGTAAGAATTGTCATAATGAATGGTCAGAGAATTTCGGGTCTTAGTCCGATATCACGTCTTCAGATACTCTTCACTACGGTGAAGCAATAAGTGGTAGGAGTTCTTAAGACTTGGCTCTCTGTAGGAGCCAGCATCTGAGAACTCCAGGTTGAAGAGCGTGTATTTTAGGATGATCGTTATATAGGTGACAGTTTAAGTGTAAAGGCTTCTTAAAACAAAGATATATTTAAAGGAACTTACCTTCCCGCGATATGGAATTCTTTGATTTCTTGTCACAATTTCTACCTCTACACAACCAAGGATACTAGTATAACGTTTACTGTAAACGTATTACATTTAGCGGTGTATTCTATTTAGCGATTTTGGCGGAAAGCAGAGTCAGCTAATTCAATTACATCGCTAAATGTCTTGCATATTAACGTTTATAACTAGCAAATTCAGACAGCGCTAAATCAAATCTACGCTAACTTGTTGAAAATCGAATTTCCGCCAAATATCGTACACGCCAAATAAAATCAATTTACAGTACGTCCAAGACTAGATTTTTTCTTTTTTGATCAAATTGTTTTCTTCTTCTCGTAGAGACAGAGTAGATATTTCATTACCTGTTAGTTATTAGTACGTCTTTGTGATTCTTAACCATCTAGCTGTTTCTTATGGAATACTTATTTAATATGGAATCTAGAGTCATGGTAAAATGAACCTGGAATTTAAAGAAAATAAAGATACAAACATTCACAGTATAGGCATATAGTCAAAGTCTTTGAAATTAGGTCCCATTGATAAAAAAAATTCTTGATTGGAATTTGTTGTTAAATATCCCAGTTTAGGACTACTTCCCTTATATATATAGACATCACTATGTGCCAGAGAAGGGTTTTACATTTAATTCTATACTCCAAACTCAAGGCATGAGGAATATCCATCGTACTAACGCCTATACATGTACACAACATCTCGTTTTGTAATGCCCCATCCGATATACCTGCAACTTTTCTTTCTAGTGTCGACAGTAAGGTACACGTTACAAGCATTCTGAGAGTATAGCAATGCATGTTCCCAAACGGGTTCCTCCTTTTTTAGGATGTCACTAAGTGAAATGCATGAAATGAAGCAAAATGACATTCAAACTTGATCTGTAACTCAAGATACACTCACATACCAAAAGTCAGCTCAATATTTACAAGCGTCTAGAAAAGGGAAGTGCGGAAAACCAAGTAAGACAGAGAGACATGAGGACAGACAGACGGACTGACAAAATGACAAACTCAGAGGAAACAGAGGAAACTCAGTTCCCCCCGGTTTCACTTGTAGGGGACAAAAAATTACACACACTCAGGATAAAAATCAGAAATGTAGAGTCGCTTTTGAAAGATGATTATCCAGAGAAAAAAATCACCATTTGACAAGATATCCTTTAGCTTTAACATTTTACTATAGTTGATTACAGAAAATAGGTTTATATACTAAGTTGCTTACTTTAATACTTTTTTAAGAATTTGAGTATTTATATTTTCAAATTGAATAAAAATAATGAAATTTTTTGGAACATGTCAAAATACATGGACTCTATTTTTAATGTATGGAAATAGCTTGATAAAATTGAAAACAATAAATCATTTACGTGCAGAGAGATACCCTGTTTAAAGCACAAATCAATCAACTGGTATTTACAAACGGCAGATATAGTTCAGTTGAGCACGTTTTTTACAAGAGCCCTGCGCTTGATGTATCTCGCTTTTCTCCGTCAGTAAATATATGAATGTCTGTTCCTTGTGTTTATGAAAATTTACAGCTCCTTCAATTTACAGATAAGAAACCATATATAAATAGAAATCTAAACGACATGTAAGACTAGCAAGTAATATAAATGCAATCTGAGCCATTTTGACTTTAAAATTGTTTGGTCCGGTTACACTCTAAAAGTAAAAATGGCGGAGTCAAAAGAATGTCAAATAGCTATTGGTTGTGAGGACTGTGTTGAAAGAAAAGAAGATTTTTTATGTAGTTGTGGAAAACGTATTTGTGAAAATTGCCTTGGAAAACACAAAAAAGCAAATCCAAATCATTTTGCATCTGCATACTCTGTTGGACAGGTATAAACGAAAATAGGATACGAGAAACACATAGGAGAAATCTGTAGATTATTTTGCAAAAATTGTTGTGAATCAGTCTGTACTGTTTGCATAACAATCGAACATAAGGGACATGGCTATGTGTATCTTGCCGATCGTTTTGCTTCTCAAAGGACAGTGATGGAGAAAGAGCTTCAGAAACTTGAAATGGAATACAGAAATAAGTATTTGAAACTTTTAAGTGAAAATGAACAAACCATTTCTGAAGTTCCGGAAAAGTATTCAGCCATTCGACAGAATGTCGAACTTGCAGGGATGGCTTTACATAAGAAAGTCGAGACGAAAGTTAAGAAACTAAAAATGCAAATTGATGCCATGGAAATGGAGCACCTTGACTGTCTGACAGACAACAAAACTAAATTGGAAAAAGTCATTGAAAATATCGAGGAATTTAAATCTGAAATTTCTAGGCAATTGGCTGACCCTGAATGTTTAGTTGCGTACCAAGTCAAGAATTATCCCTTTGAGCACTGCCCGGAATTAATGGGACGGATACCCCCGGATTTTAAACAATCTGAGAATGATTGTTTCAATTTAGAAGAATTGTTAGGAATGTTGACTTCATCCAAAAAATCATAACATCTAAACTTCATGAGGAAAAAGATGTAGGGAAAGATGAAAATAAAAAGAGCAAAGCCATAATATTACTGGAACACGCAAACAAAATGCAAAAGATTGTCACAGTTTATGGCTATATTTTCGATGTAATGGTTACAATGAATGATACTATACTCGTGTGTGGTACTTACAGAATTCAAAAGAGCTTCACAATTCGTTCGTTAGATTTCTCTGGGGAAGAAATTATGTCAATACCTGTTCAAAATCAACCAAAGTATCTCTCACAAGGTAACGATAAAACAGTATTCTACACCTCGGATAGCAAACCTGGTGTACACATTATAAAGAATGGCACGACAGAGACAATTTCTGTAGATGTTTCTTGGAAACCAAAAGGTATAGCCTGTAGAAGTTCTGGTGATATTATCGTAGCTGAGCATAATGAGGTCGACAATATAGGTCGTTTAAGTATCTATGCATCAAAAGGTGAAGTGAAGCAATCATTTGGCTCAGAAAATGGCCTCGCAAAGCCCTCATATGTTTGTGAAAACATAAACTCTGATATATGCACCTCTGACGAAGGAAAACATATGGTGTTTGTGTTTTATTCAGCGGGAAATTTGAAAAATGTTTACAAAGGGAAGTCCGATAAAACAGAATTTACGTCTTTCACACCTCGTGGCTTAGCTACGGACTGTATGGGAAATATTCTTATTGCTGACTATATTAATCACGCGATACATATGACCGATTCTGATGAATTTTTTCTACGATACATTTTGAAAAACATTAGCTTTCCTACTGCGTTGTCGATTGATGACCGGCATAGACTACTAGTGGGTCAATACACAGACGGCAGTATTCAAGTCTTGGAGTATTTAAAAATTTTACAATAAAAAAGATGCATCAAAAGAATTAACTAAGGGAAACATAAATCTTAAGAAAACCATGCGGAAATAGCTGTAAAATAAAAATAAATGATTTTGTTTATGCTTTGTGCATTATAACTTTATATTCATTATATTAAGGAGTTTTACAAAGTGCATTATACTAGTATTTTAAAGAGGAATTTTCTAAAATCGACTATTTAAAGCATTATATTGTCATTTTGCTTGAAGATTGTTTAAAGTGACCTGTAAAATATTTGAAACATCACAGCGTTTTTTTTAGCATAACTATGTTCCAGCAGTAGATATTGAGCCTATTGGCATTTCAGTGATTAACATTGTTGTCATCTCTCACGAGAGATGACACATTAAGTTTGATTTCCGGATGTGAAGTCACAGTGTAAGCTGCCATTTATCAATCGGCAATCCTCGGCCGACTCCCCTACGCTACATACAAGAAGTGCGAAGCCACCCGAGTATCATTGACGAGTCAGTTTAACGCGATGATGCGATTTTCTAAATATAGAGAGTCCGACACACTCAATCGCCTGGATGATGGGAGGTTCTTCAAAATATACACTGCATGTTCTTATGTATAATAATAGTCTTCTTAGCTATTACCAAAATGATAGACATAACTCGATAGAATCTTCTAACTAGGTCAGCGCGCGAGTAAAGATCCTCTGCAGCCGAGGCGTGGATCCAAGAATTCACAGAAAAACAACATTAAATTTAAGACTTTCAAATAAGTTATCGCAGTACTTTCTAATAGAAAATGATGTTGAAAACTTTAACTTTTTGGTACATAAGTCATTCTCTAAAACGGTGTCATTTAAAAAAAAACACGAAGTAATACGGGTCTGATTAATCGAATGTATTTAGAGTTTTAAAAAATTCCGAAATTAAAAGCACCAAATATAAGCGGATACATTAATGTCTGTTAAAAAAAACTACAGACATTGTAAGAAAGATTACAAAGAATCATTATGAGTATTTTCTTGCATGTCTAATCTATTCTTTTTAAGGATTTATCATGCTTATAATTAAAGAACTTGCAATCAATTTCTTTATGCAGTTTAAATTGCATTAATGGCAAAAAGTCATCAATTCACCCCTGTTATTATAATTATTGAAATGAAGTCAAAATTATAATACAGAATTGTTTATATGTTTAGTATGCAGATAAAGTTTACTAAAACACAAAAATATACGCAGTACACGTGAATTTGGACGGTCACTAATATCACAAAACAGTATATTCCGAAAACAGCCGTAAGTTCGGGGTTGGCAAATTAGGAGTTTTTTCAGATAATTTGTAAATGCTTCATTTTAGCTGATAGCATTTAAATGTTATTACTTACTTATGCTTAAAAGCATGTGGGCATTGGGTAGGGGCCCAAATCCACATAAAAAATGATTTAATTGTTAAATATGCTGCATATTTTTGACCTAAAACGGTGAGCCTGGGCACCCTCTAAATCTGCCAGTGCTATTAAAAGTTGATTGTAAATATACTGAAAGGAAAAAGAAACGCAGGGTAAACTTTTGAGGGGAATTCAATTTGTTTTCCTTAAAATATGTTTTAGTTTTTATATCTAACTTTTAAAATCATCTTTCAAAAAGATATAACCAAATTCCCATTTGATTTTGTCTAATCATTCATGAGTTACTGAATTTCAAATGACGATACCCCCCAAAAGTGAAAATCGAAAACTCTCATTATCTTCAATGTCTCTCCCGTGCATCTGTCAGAGCCTTTTTTCTCCTTTGCATGGTATTTCATTAGAGTGTTTATCTTTCAGATCCTGGCTATATTTGGCATAGGTAACCACGCAAAAAAAATAGGTCAAACGGTGCGCGCATGCGCCAGTGAGAGGAATAAAACACTAAGTTGACTGGCTCAAAAAATCAAATTGCGGAAATGATTTCTTTCAAATTTCGTATGAATTAATGATAATAAGTGTCTACTGTATAAATAAACATTTTTGTGGTAGTAAGGTGGCGATTTAAGAGATGGCAGGACGAATAACTCGCTCGTAACATGACTCTGTTTCGCGTTAACGTCATCGTCACGGTTGATTGAAAACTATTCCAGATCCTCTCTGACAACGGGTAACAAGTTTTATGGGGGGAAATTGACAAGAAACTGCTTAGTAAACCGTTGTTGCATTTTTCATTAATTAGGCAATTCGAAAACAAGACCCCATTGAACTTCCGTAAACTGTGCCAAGATTGCAAGGAATTCATAATGCCCCTAAATATTGAAAAAGGATGTGCATACCTCATATGCATCAAATAATGCAACAAGATTTGTTGACAAACTTGTCGTTATCAAATTGCACGTGTTTTTGGCTTTTTAGCGTTTTCCCTGCGTTACGTCATAAATTTTACGGTTGAGTAATTCTGAATACTGATTTTGGTGCACAGTAACTAAATTTCTCTTCTGACCAATTTTCATAATTTTCGGTCATGTGGTCAACATTTTTTCGAACATTATGCTACCCTGCGTTTCTTTTTCCTTTCAGTATAGTAAACTTTTTGATGTAAACTTTAGTTCATTTCCCCCTTTTATAACCCATGGGGTCCGATGCCCATATCACTGAAAGGAATGGGAAGTTTACGAGAAATCTTTGGAAAGAGTTGAGATTATTTAAGTTAGCGCTTTTGTCTGTTGTCATAGTAAGATTCTGTGAAATGCATTAGTTTGGTATATTTCATGCAATGTGAAATGCTTTAGCAACATATGAATCATGATATTATTTAGACAATTTTAGAAAATCAGATCTACAAATCTGTGTATCTGACCTTTTCACGTTGTATTGCTGTAATTGTTCAATGCCAGCCCCTCCCTTATCCACACTTTTTGTTCGAGTATAGTCATGCACTATCAAAATGAATTTGTTTTTCGAAATATAAAAAAGGAAAAAAATTCACTTCTCTTCCACAATATAGGATTTTGGAGATTGATCACTACCCTTATTTTCTAATTCAAAATAGTTCAGGTAAGCTGCCACTTCACTACCCTAGAAGAATAGAAAAAAATCTGTAATAGCTGAGAAAAAAGTTACACTCCACTGTTTATTCTGTGACATTAATGAAGCCAAAGAGATGACATTTCGGGCTTTCTGGAAAGGCAAACTTGTTCATTTTACATTTTATGTGTCCTTTATTGTATGTCTTAATTTTTTACCTGCTAATCTTATAATGATGTTAGGTTGAACATTTTCAGTTTTAACTGGCATTTCAAAGCCATTGGTTTTATCATATTTTATCAGCATAATTATTTTTTTGCTTAAAATATATAAGATTAATAT
>PRKT01002101.1:13340-30680 GCA_003671525.1 Saccostrea glomerata | reverse complement strand
ATCTGCATGGTACATGTATTTACCAGCTGCACTACCCTTTGAAAACAATCACGAGTTAACTGTCCATACACAAGTGCATGGATGTCAAAAGTATATTTTGTGTATAACATAAACATATAGATGGTTGAAAAATCCAATCAGACCACATCGCCGTCCTTTTCTTGAGAGTTTACTTCGCCAATTAAAATTTTTCAAAACTTATTATTTTTAAAGTATGCAGTGTTGACATACATGAACCAACAGAGTAGATGTTTTCTTATACATATGAAATCGACTGATAAGTGAATATTTTCAAATAATATACTGACCATATGAACATACTCGAGGCGGATTTATTGACTATATGCCTACTGAGAAAACTAATCAGTAGACATAATTCTTTTAACCATACCCCCGCTGCGAACGAGACCGGGTATACTGTTTTACGCTTGTGTGCTTTTCCGTCTGTCTTGCTGTGTGTCTGGCCGAAACAAAGTTTTTGGTCGTCTGTCCATAACAAAGTTTTTGGTCGTCTGTCCATAATAAAGTTTTTGGTCGTCTGTCCATAACAAAGTTTTTGGTCGTCTGTCCATAACAAAGTTTTTGGTCGCAGTTTTCTCAGCAAGACAGTACGCAGTACTCATTACAGATGCTTAAAATTTTATCACACTCGTCACTGTGGCATGCCATATGGTGGTTTCATTTTTTTTCAAATCCGATGTCAACTTCCTGTTTTACCGTGCGTCTGTCCGCACCAAATATACATGTAACATTTTTTTATCGCATTTTTCTAAGCAACTACTCATCGCAGATTCTATAAATTTTAGCACAATCTTTGTTGAGACATGTCATATAGTGTGATTTTTTTGTATATGAATTTGATAACAACTTCATATTTTTCCGTGCATCTGCCAGTAACTAAACTTGTTTAAATTCACATCAGAGTGGGGCACTATTGGTGAGCATTGGCTCACAGACTTCTTATTTGTTCTGCCTTTTTAAAAAAGATATCAACAAGTATTCAGTATACTTTAAAATTTTCCCGAATATCTTGTTTTATGTATACATGTATACGTATATGTTAAGAAATCAAGACACACGATCGAGTAAGTGTGACAATTTTTTTTTACAATATCGGAAACGTTAACTTAATAATGAAAACAACCTCTTTTTCAACATGATATTGCCGTTCCTTTATTCTGTTCCTTTTTATTTGTGTGTGTGTGTATTTTCTTTTTTTATTGCTGTGTAACATGTGTAAGGTGGGAAAATAATCAGTTTTTACGAATCTGAATTCAAATAAGACAACAAATAAGACAACATGAGACTACATGTAACATAAGATTACATGTAAACTGGAACAAAGCTATATTCTATGAACAAACTTCTTTTCTCTACGGTTGTATGACAGAGAATGTATAAACCTAAAAATTCTTTTGTAATTTTACACGTTCCTTCTGTCGATTTCTGCACAGGTTTTTATCAAACACTTACATAAAAAAATCATTCGTTAAATTCTATGAATTCTGAATCAATAGTCCCTTCTCACACAAGCTAGATTGAGTGACTTCCACATCACCGAAACAAGTGGATCAAGTGGTGAGCTGATTTAGCGTCAAAAGAAAGATCTTAATTTGTCTCGCATTCCAAGTTTCATCAAATAAATCGAACGATTCGGACATATTAAATTGAGGAAAAATATTATTATTTGCGAAAGATATTAGAATGGAATTACAAAATTTATAATCTAATCATTTATTATTATACCATCAAAACTTTACGCGTTATAAGAGCAGAAAACGCCAAAAACGAAAATTGCGTTAAAGTGCGTGATTGCGGGGCAAAGGTATATGCGTTAAAGTGTGTGATTGCGGGGCAACGGTATATGCCTTAAAATGCGTGATTGCGGGGATGGGGGTTAAAACAAGAATTAAGAAATGTAATGTAATGTAAATGTAATACTGTGTGCAAAATCAAAAGGTTATGTCTACGTACATGTACAGTTTTTGCATTAGAATGTGTATTTTACACTAGCCCGTAGCTTTACAGAGCATATTTTTAGGTGTTATACCCACCCCATCCCCTTAACTTATTTAGGAGGAAGTCGATTATCAACAAAAAAGCTAACCTACCTTTTTTTTTCTATATAGTGGAGTGACAAGACCATCAAAAATTTGACTTTAATGTACCACCCTACCCTACGGCTGATTTGTACTTTTTTGGTCAGATATATTATCAGCCAATAATTTTTGCCCGGTCGTAGAAAATTCTATGGTCAAAATTTAAAATAAAAGGAAATCAAAGATCAATGAATGAAATCTAAACACAATATTGTACATATAAAGAAAAGTTCAAGGAATTCGTGAAAATAATGTATATCTGTATAGAAATTTTATCTATTCAATTCGGTGAATATATTGATTTCGTGGAAAAGGAACGAAAAATTGAATAGAATGCCCGTTTGTCTGTCTGTAAAATGATAGGCTTGTCTTATAGTTATAGTATTCTATTCAAACTTAAAAGGTTAAATGCTAAAGTACGTTATTCTTTACGTAAAATCACGTAATATTTAGTACACAAAGTAAAGAAAAATAAAAACAAGAACAACAACACTCATCACCCCTACACCCCAACCCCACCCACCTCTAAAAATCCGAAATATTACTATAAATTTAGCACTTTTTTAAATGCATTTATTTTTATTAAGCCTATTTCATCTCATTCAATTTTTTTAAAAGAAATTGTTCGATGCTTTATAAAAGGTTGTTTATAGTAAAAATTCTTCTAGAGGTCATCCTTGCTCTCACATTGATTTTCAGTACTCTGGTCTCATCCAAAGGACAGACAACAGAATATTTAAAGTCTAAACTTTATTCATTTCTCTGTCTAAAAAGGTCAATTTTTTATCAATGAATGTTGTCTATGAGTCTATGATTTGAAAGTTTATGTTTAATTTGGTGAAGATTTGAATATGCGTTTACTCATAAATTAAGCAGGTTATATTGTAGAGATTTTGGGGGTTTTAAAGATTTTAAACACGTATTGATGTTAAAGTTGCAATTCTTTGAAAAGGGGTGTAGAGTTAAATTAATGACGTAATACGTTTGCTAGAGCAGTAATTTCTATTCATTGGTTTTCATGTACATGCACGTACATGTATATCTTTATTGTTAACTTTTCAAGAATATGTTTCATTTGAAAACTATAAGAGTAGAAATTGTGTAAAAGTGCTACACTGTAAAAGTAATGATAGCCGATCCTTAAAAAGATGCTTCAGATGGGTGGATAATATTTAGAACAGTGCAAAATGTTGATCAAATGACAATATTCACATTAAATGCATGTCGTGCGTGGCTTTTTTATCTGCTGACTGGAAATATCTTCGAATTTTGAAAAAAAGGCTGATTGCTTAAATACTCAGTGATCTTTGTCATTTCATCAGAAGTCCTAAAAAGAATGTGGAAAACCCTTTGTTGTTAACGTTTCTGTGGTTGGTTAAAGATACCGTATATAGTACTATGTCTTCTGTCTCCATTACATTTTGTAAAATTAATATTAGACAATTAATTCTTGAAGCAGAACTGACATTTCATTCACAAAAGGAAAAATATCGAAAAAAGCTTTCTTATGACAGAACAAACCATGAGTTTTCCAGGCAAAAACTTTAGTTGATTGCTTTTACGGTTCCGTTTGATTCATATCTTCCTTTCTGGTACGTCTTTCCAAAAGAAAACTTAAGTAGTAAGTACTGTTATCAAAATATGATAACCCCGCTCATTAATGATAGTAACAGAGTTCAATTTTTGCCAGCATGTACATGTAAATGAGGAAATGCGTAAACAAAATATGTATTCCTTAATTTAAATAATGACAAAGTCCATGTTTTTGCTGTAGAAAATACTAAACATATTTCCGAAGGAGACTTGAAATATATAGTTTCTGTAAAGTGATTGACAGTCTTTAAGATGAAATACTAAAATCGTTTTTCTCTTTCCGTTCCATACTTGCATTAATCTGTATTGCTTATGAAATAGAAAGGCAATATCCAATTATGCAAGATACAAGAATGTGAAGGAAAAGTGACATGTTTCTCCTTTAAGTATTTTTTTTTAATTGAAAAAAGGAAAATACTTTCAAATGCTCATTAATTTAAATTCAAACTGATTATTAGAGTTATCTTATTTAATACATGTAATAGAAGCCAATTTAACATATTTGACAATATTTTGATCGATGGTGTCACTGACATAGATATAATTGGATTCTATAATCCTTTTCTAGTTACACAAAACATTTTAGATCAAGTAGAATTCAAGACTTAGTGTAAGGATGTCTTTAAAAAAGTGCAGTTTATTTGATCAGAAATCATTCTCTTATAAATCTTTCTAACGCTTAAGTAAACATTCGTTATTAATATTTCATGAAATAATTATATTGAATATATTTGGTTGAAATGAACGCAGTTTCTATTAAAACATGTTTTTTTAAAAGGGGGGGGTGGCAAATAATATTCCTGATTAATTTTGCATTGTAAAAGATATCTAAAGCTATCTTTTCACACAAAAATTAGTGTTTTTTAAAATTAATAATTAATATTTGAAAAAGAATATTATCAGCAAGTAAAATAAACGACTTAAATACCCCCCCCCCCCTTCTTTTCACTTTCATCATAATTTTAAAAAAAATTTGACTTGAGAAATCTCTACGACCGGGCGAAAATGTATGAGGAGGGATGCCTCTTTTATAAAATATAACTTTCAGCCGTAGGGTATGCCGGTCCATTAAACTCGAAAACTAAGCATCTTTTTCTAGGATTGTCACTCCACTAATAAGGAGGGACTTAAAATAAGCTTAAAATAATCTACTTTTCTACTAATTTTCAACTGTTACTTTGCCACAATACTTTCAAGTATACCCCCACCAACATTTAAAGTATGCTTTAATCATTGCGAAGTAACTTAGGATATGATAGAACTTGTGTGAAGGCTTAACTTCATTTCAATATTTTATCTAGAGCCTCTTTCAGTATTATTGAAAGGTATAGTGTTTTATTCATATTTTTGCTTTTCATTTATTTTTTTTTTTTGTTTTGTGTTGATTTAACGTAATTTTTTGGGGTGGGGTGGGGCTAGGGTGGAGTTAAAAAATTCCTCCTCTTTCATTGTCAAATAGAATTTGCCAAACTTATACAAGTTGAAATGAAAGAAAAATTATTTTTTGCTATTTAAGTGTAATGGAACCTGATTGTTGCATCATTCTTTAAGCAACCACTATAAGGAGGAATATTAAAAAGAAATTTTATTTACTTGACAATTAAAGAATCTCTTTTCACTTTAAAGGGGGTCATTTCTCAATGGGGTCATTTTTTATATGACTAACATATAAAATAATGACCCCTAGGACAGTTTTTCTACAAAAAATGACTTTTTTCTACGGGTAGGGGGTCATTTTTTGTCGTTGAAAAATGACCCCCGGTCATTATTCGATGGGGGTCATTATTCGTCTTTACACCGGCTCTGCCGTTTGCAATAAATAAATTGTTATTTTGACAAAATTCAATGCATTTATACCCATAGTTATTGCAAGTAGTATCTACTGGTACACGATTAAGTTTAATATTTGTGTCACATAAAAATGCTACCATATGTTATAGCTTGTCTTGTTTCTTCATCCCAATTATTATGGTCGGCTAAAAATTCGCCGATATTTCCATATAGTCTTGTAATTTACCGAAGTGATTTCACTATCATCACACATTTGGGTGCCGTTGATCACACTATGGCTTTCAGTGACTAGGTTTGCAGTATCTGTCATCGACATTTTTTACACATACACTCATAACACATAGGGCTCTAGTAACACATGCGAGTGAGCTTTGTTCAGCGTCATACAAAGCGAAAAAGTTTCTTTCTTAAAATCATCACAAATACCCACTACGAATTAACATTAGGACATCTCCGACGGAAATCCCACACTAGAGCCAATTTTCCGGAGGAAATTCTACTCTGTATAGTAGTAATAGAGAGCAATTTCCCCAAGAGCCAATTACCCCATCTCCCAATGAAAGATAATTGCTGTATACTAATGTTTTAAAGGGGAGGGGCGGTTCATTGTTACAAGTTTCCCTTCTTTTCATTCATTCATTCATTCATACTTTATTTCCCTCATTAGAGGATTATGCAAAGACATGAATTCAAATATATATAAACATCAACAGATACTAAGGAAAATTAATATATAAATAATGAAGACAATGCATGCAAATAAATGTCAAAACTAAAGAAAAGAGAAAAGAAATAGGAAAATAAGTGAAAAAAAATTACAAGTTGTCAAAAAAAAAATAAAAAAAAATACAATAATAATAAATAAATAAGGGAATAAAATTGATTAATTCACAAATTTGTAATTTGAAGGCCACTATAAAATGTGTGTGTGTGTTGTCCGCTTGCAATTTGCTACTGAAGTTGAAGGGCTCGGTTGTAACACGTGGCCACATTACGTATATAACGAAAGTTGGTCATTTTAAGTTGGCGGAGGTCTTCATCAAATAGCAAGTGAACGGGATTGCGTCCAAGAAGAAGAACAAAAATCTCGTCGTCTGTCATCGCGCAGATTTCTGATGAAAGGTGAACATCAGGTAATGTCTTCCAACCAGCAATTACGTAAGTTCGATGTTAGCGAACAAGAGCAGGTGATGTGCATAAATATATCCAGAAGGATTTTGCCACAGAATCTGCAGATGTCTGGAGTCTGATCAGCAACTGTCAAACCATTTTTTAGATCGAATAAAGCGACGAATCAAGGAGGACGATAGGTCTACTCTTCGTATGTACATCCGTCTCTGTTTGTCACAAATGGTTTTCCGCACATTTTTTTTATGTTTGAACTTTAAAGATATTGAGATGATTTTGGTATGGGGTGTATCTTAAATATCATATAACTGGAGGTTCTTTGAGATCACTAAATAATACCCCCGCCACCCATATGATTAAAATGTTGAAGTCCTTGTTTTGTGCGGTTGGTTTTAAATTATTTATATGTGTACAAAAATACATCAAGTTTCTAAAATATTCAAAAGTATTTTAAAATTGTTCGTAAATTTTTTTTTAATCTAATCTTACAAAAGAAGGATTAACATTTCAAGCGTATTAATAATGCCTTGTTGATTAAATTTCAACAAATCAAATTACATATCAGTCAATTTAATTACACGTGTCCCATGTTCCATTTCTTGACATGATCAAGAATAGCCATGATCAATTCAAACGAACTTCGTATGATTAAAGTGACCCTCGACGATAACCGCAAATGTAGGCCGTTGTTTAAAGTTATTTAAGTTCAGGGTTATGAATAGAGTACTTATGAACATATAATATGTTGACAGTGCGACCGTAACGGAGAGTCCAGTTATCTTTTCAGTTGTAAATAATAAGATGGCGCTTGTCAAACCGCAACGTGACATTTGATGTATCAATATTCTGACATCACATATGACGTCGTATATATATATATATGTAAGTAGCACTGCACACTGCTTACCTTGAATGAAAAAAGTTTGATCTACTATTTTTTTCAAGGCAGTTTATTGCAGCCCGGAGGAATGCTCTATACATATACGTTTAAATGTTGGTGCAGGGGGGCATGAGGTGGGAGAAGTTAAAGGTTATCTATTCATTAAAAAGATTGTAGATCAGAATGTTCTCTCCCTTAATAAATTACGAGATACACAGTTTATTTATTTCCATAAAGTGAATCTTTAAAAATATAATCTATATGTTTTTCATATGTAATAATATATAAAGTAATATATAAGGAATTATAAGTAATATATAAAGTTGTCTATCATTAACTATCGAAAAAAACGGCAGGTTCCTTTTTAGATTATCGCATTTTTCTTATCGCATAAAAAAGTATGTTACACAGTTCGTGTTTTATATTCTTATAGTAAAATGCATTTTGAAATTGGTGATGCACGTGTCTGATTTTAATTTAAATTTTATGCAACCACAATTTACTTAAGGAATTGATAAAGATTAAAAGGGTATCGTTTTTATTCGATTTTCATCATCTAAATTTCTCGACTTTCCTCAAATGTTTTAACATCACCGGATGTTTAAATTTTATACGTTTCCTGTTTCTTCAAAAAAAGAATAAACGGAGTAAAAAGTACCTTCAATAGTATATTTTAGCTTATACCTATACATGCATTTCAGGTAAACTCCTTAATCCACAGATAAGTGGTAATTATTCTAATTTCTTTAAAGAGGTTGTCATGGCGTCTACGTGATACATTCGAGGTTGTTTTTCTGCTGGTCGGAAAAGCTGAAAGTTGTGATTGGACTTTTGTCTCCATCATATAGACGCATGCCTTCTCACACATATCGAAGCAGTTTGATGTTCAATACTCATTTCCATTGTTTACTTCATTCATTTCCCGGGCGACAATTAAATGTTACATCAATGTTTTTCCTGTTTTTTGTTGAACTTATAAATTGTTGTTCTTGCGAGAACGTAAAAAGCAGTACACTGTGGCTTTAAAAGTTACTGCGGAAAAAACCAAAGTACTGTGATTGCTGTTAGACGGTGGCATGAATGATTTTGTTTGTTAACGTTCCTCTCGAGAATTTTTCCCCTCATATTGAGACATCTTCATTCTCGTTGGTGGGCTGAAAAGAATGTATTCTTTCTACTCAGAGTTTATAAAGAAACGTTACATGCAGAAATTTCTATCTTGACTAAATCAGTGATGCATTATAACGTCATAGTTCGCGAAATGACGTCAATTTTAGAAGACAAGTGTTCTTGCTAGAGATGTAATTAAATTGAATTTCAGAAAAGAATAGAAACATGTAAACATTAACATTAATAATATGTTGTCATTTTATTATGCTGTATCTGCATCTGGATGAAAATCTTCAATGGATGAAGTCATAAGTGTACATAAAATATCTTCGGAATTGATCATATTGTGTAAAGAGGATTTGGCTAAGACGGCATGCAATGCACAAAGATATTTTGTTATGAAGACAGTCAACTATTTGCCTACCCCCATGGCCTTTCCTCGGTCATTTGTGACGAAAATAATGCAAAAGAAAAGCTAGATATTTCAAAACATAAGATTTGTACAGATCAAGAGCTTGCCTTCTAAAATACTTGGGAAGTGCTATGAGAATATTGAGGTACCGGTAAGCATGGTATCGCCAAAAAAAAAATCTCGGATTCAAAACATCGGGTGAAGTTTTGTTTTACTGATCGGACAGTGCGATTCTAGCAGCACTTTTTAGGCATAATATTTTTCAACTATAGTACGTATTTACTCAAAGAAGTTATTAAACTCCGGGACATGCACTGCTGTTCTATTAGCTCTTTCATAAAGAGACGTTTCGCTATAAATATAAGTCACTTGATGACGTGGTGGTACACGCCTTAGATACTCTTTTATCTCTATGCAATATTGAATAATAGTTTACTTTTTATCAGAGGCTTTGGTAAAGAGAGTGTTGCACCGAGTTCTATTGTTATTTTCCCTAAATGTGAAGCAGATTAAAAGAACAATTTTATGTTACAGAAATTATTTTAATCTTTTTAAAATGCAAGAGTATATAAGGCACAACGAGGAGCAATGTTTGGAAGCTGCTTATTGACGCCTAATTTGTCATTAAATAAATTGTAAATTGGTCTCACAACAAAAAATATCAGTTAATTTAAAATAAGGTTTCCCCATGGTTCTAAAACAAGCGCCTTCTTGATATAGAATAATTTGAATACATATACAAAGAGGCGGGAATTTTCTTCAAAACTGCCATTTCAGATTATTTTAAAGAGGTACATTTTTGAAAAACGCAAAAAATGAATAAAAATAATTCTCCATACCAAATGCAGAATGTGTAAATTAAATAACACTAGGTACCCATCGTGTCAAAAATGGTCTAGTGGATATGTGTGTGGGCTAACTGGAATCAAATGAGCAGCTAATGAATGGGGAATCGACTATATCCAAGAATTGTATCTCTCTCCATAACAGCATAGGACTTAAAAATGTATATCGACTTAATGATGATTTAATAATGGAAGAAATTTTCTGTAAAACAACAACTAATTTTGCTTAATTCAGAACATCCAAGACAGTCACACTATTCATCCGTCAGTCTGTCCTTTTGTCAGTCAGCTTGTTTATGCATTGTTTTCTCAACGCTTTCAGATATTAACATATATTTTTGGTATGGAAGTGTACCTTGATGAATTTCAGTCTGCATTCTGTTTCTCGTCACTGATTTTTGACGGAAATATGGCATTTTTAATTTTATCTAAAGTTGAGACTACGATCGGGTTCATGATTCACAACATCGATGTTTCAAACTAGACTGGTATTTCCTTTCTAGTTCAAAACGAGGTTGTTGTTTTAAGAGCACAGAAGATCCCGGGGACATATATTGCTTGTTTGCATTGTAATACCCTCAGAATGCTTGTTATACGTACACATTATCAACGTTTAGATTTGTTTACTTCTTGACTGAATGTTTTTCCATTACATATTAATAAGATTGTTCTGTTCGATAGGGTTCCCTGATCTAGTCTACAATGTATGATTTTGTGCACAAAGTACAAAAGTTCAAAGTCTAAACGTTGATAATTTGCTCATTGATAAGAGAATTGTTCAGCATCGAGGCGAGCACGTAAGTTCAGTTATTATGATCAGAGTTAGACTATTCATTCGTTAAAACTTTCCTTCTTTTTGCATTTGTTGTGTCTCTCAGCGGTATTAGTCTTTTATGGACGCGGGATATATTAATTTCAGGAATGAGGAAGTAGAGATTACAAAGAAAGAATCTTTTAAAATTTGTTTCGTATATTGAAGGTATTTTTTGATAAAACATGCCATCAAATGATTTCTTTTTAATCCCTTACCGGTGAAACAGGAGGGGACTATGTAGGTTTTCTCTGGGTCTGTTTGGTCGTCCAGCTGTCTGTCCGTCTGACTATCCCGCTTGTTTTCCCGAACTTTTTTTTCGAGTTGTTGCACCTTGAGCTTATTGTTGTTATGTAAGTGTATCTTATATGAGTTATAGATCAAGTTTTATTTCTTACGCTTAACTGATTACGATGGGGTTATGGACGTTTTGATTTCATTTTGAGAGTTTTCCGCATTCTATTTTTACGACTTGCAGATAGGAGCAGGTTATGGAAGTATAAATGCTTGTATTTTGAAGAGTTACTGATCAAGTTTGCCTTTAACGAGCATATAAATTACATACGAAAAATCTGCACAAAAAAAATAAATATATGTTTACGTTACATCTAAAAATGGCTTAGTCTTAAAAGGTTTAAAAATGTATGTCATATTGAAAAGTGGGAATTAAGGTAGGTCCCTACTCGTAGAATTAATTGGTTAACTGTGCAATTTTTGTCCTGATTTACATTAATAGATACTTTATCTACTTCAAAAGCACACAAAGTAGATAGATAATCGATATTTTTACTGAGATAGGATGTGAAACACTCATGTACCCTCTTGTAGAAAAAACAAAATCATCACTGTTATACAGACTGTCTACATTTTGTGTCATAGCACATGGCAAATAAATTTTTTTGAACATAAATTACAAGGATAAGGATAATATTTAATAATTTCAGGCTATTGTACACATTTCTGCTGAAAAATAAGAAAATATTGAAGAATTAATCTCATTTTACTAATAAAGTAACAGAGCTCAAAACTCAAATAAAGCTCTCTATTAAAAAATTAATTTGTTTACCCTGATTTTTTTGTCTTTATTTATAGCAACCAATGCTTGATGTATCTTATAAGCATGATTAATGTATAGGTCATCTGTTTTTTCACCGAGATATGGGGTAAAACATACAGGTACCCCCATCGCAGTTCAATAGCTCAAGCCTTTTATGTTGACAAAGATATTTATAAATCAGCTAAAAAGTGAAATATTCTTTTTAAGAACAATTTTATCATTATTTACACACCCTTTCCTAACCACAAAAAAAATTTATTCTCAATTTAATTCTTTATTCATTATATACTGTGAACATGTCCACTACTGATGATCTGGCTTTCCTGGATGCTTATTACTAGTTATAAAAAAAATTATAAGCAAGATATACAATGTCTTTCAAGCAAAATTATGTCTAAAATTGCATATACATCATTAATAACATGTGCTGTTGGTTTTTAATTATAATTGAGTACCCGAGTTCGTATGTAGATAATTTGCCGTCAAAAACGAAAGTAGGAAAATCCCATCTGCACAGCATACAAATTGTGCATAAATGAAAACAATAAACGAAAAGTTTTATTTAATGACATAATAGCAAATTATTCACCACGTTTTCTGTACACATGTGTCAGAAATATTTGAGATGTACCAATGCAATCGTAAACGTCTAGTATCAGTATAACCTCCTAGGCAAAAAATATACCGCATCTGAAATGCATGTCCCGCATTTGACCTCGCGCTTGTGTTTTAAATCGATTCAATTTTCTGCTACATACTGTATGAATCTCAATCCTTGCACAAAAATACCCTCAATCATCTTTATACACTCCTCCAACATTTCTGTAGACGTTGTTTACATTTTTGCTAATGTAATATGTACCATAATTTTTAAACCGAAAACGGCAAAATTTGGTTTCCGCGGTTTACCACGAGTAGCCCCCTACTTTAAGCGACATGAGCTGTTGTAGCTACTCTGCCTACCTTTAACAACCCTGATTGAACTTTTGCAACACGATAAACTTTAAAGGGGATTATTCTTCCAGAACTTAATCATAACGTAAGCAAAAATATCGCCATTACTATTGAAACGGCATCATCGACAAATGAAGAATCAATTTAATAAGATCGACCCCCTGAGCTCTCCATTCGTCTAATTTGTGCATGACGTCAGCACAAAAATACACACACAAGCAAATACATGAACAAATCATCTGTGATGTTGCTACTATTTCCCGAATAGGATTTTAACTCAAAATCTATGGAATCTGAAAAGGGTTTTACGTACACTTCACTTTTGTATAACGAGTATCGACTTTAAAGTCATGGATGCGATATTGCAATGGTACGATATTATGAATAGGGTATGGAATCCGGATAGGGCCATCGCATCATCGCACCATCGAAGTTTGGGTTGATAATGCAATGACACGACGATGCGATGACGATGAAGCAATGGTGCGATAACGATGAAGTTATGTTGCTACAGTGCAATAACAATGAAGCAATAGCGCGATAATGCGATTGGGATGGTGCAATAGCACGATGAAGCGATGGTGCGATAACACAATTTTGCGATAGTGACGGCACCATGGACGAATAAGCTATATTCATTTTTACTCTATCATTTTATTGCATCATCGCTTGATCCGAGTATCGCTTGATTTCATCATCGTCATAGCGCTATTGCACCATAAAACCGTCGTAATCGCATCATTGCTTCATCGTTATTGCACCATTGCATTATCGCGCCATCAACGTATTAGTGGATACTCGATGGTGTGATAGTGAACTGCATGGCACTATCCGGATTCCATAATAGGGTCATGCATTGACTTGGAGGTCGATGGTGCGATAACGATAAATCGATGGTGCGATATCGATGAAGTTGTTGAACTATAGTGCGATGACGATGATGCGATGGCTCGATAACACGATGACGATTGGGCGATAGCATGAAGAGGCCAAGGTGAATATCATTTAATCGTCATCGTAGCATCGCAACATCGTCATCGAGTTATCATGTCATAGTTATCAAACCATCTCGCTATCGATTTATCCTACCATCGTGTCATTGTCACACATTGCATTATGGTCATCGTGCTATTGCACCATCGCTTATCGCATTGTCGTGTAAGCACACTATCGACCAATCCTTGATGTTGTGATGATGCAATAGTGAACAGTGGAGTATGGAATCTGCATAGGGCCACGCAGTTCACTATCGCATTTTCGAGGTTAAGGTCGATAGTGCGATGAAAAGATAATGCGATGATGATAAAGCGATGGTGGGATAGCGATGAAGAGATGGTGCGATAGCGATGAAGAGATGGTGCGATAGCGCGATGACGATGATGGTATGGCACGACAATGCGATGACGCGATGGTTCGATAATGCGATGACACGATGGTGCGATGACGATGTTGCAATAGTAAGATGACGATGAAGCGATATTAGCTATCCCTCAACCGTGCTATTGCACCATCGTTATCGCATTGTCGCGCCATAGCATCATTGTCATAGCGCTATTGCATCATCATTTCATCTTTATCACACCACTGTTTCATCGTTATCGACCTTTAAGCTGATTGTCGTTGGTGCGATATTGAACTTCTTGGCCATAACTATGGAATCCGGATAGGGCCACGCAATTCACTATCGCATCATCGCACCATCGATGGTGCAATGACGCAATAATGCAATGACAATGAAGCGATGAAGCGATAACGATGAAGCGATGCTGCGATAGCGCGATGACGATGAAGCGATACTGCGATGACGATGAAGCGATGGTGCGATGGAGCGATAAAGCGATGACGCAATTGCACGATAGCGATGCTGCTATGGTGCGATAGCGATGATACGATAACGCGATAACGATGAAGCGATGCTCTATCGTGTCATCATCAGTGCTCTATCGCACTATCGTCATCGCATTGTTGCACTATCGCGCTATCGACTCTTTTGCGCATGCCATTTTGAGAAGAGAAATGGCATCAGGATATGAAAGTATGAACAGAATACATATCGGAAATAGATCTTACTGGGTGAATTAACTTCACTTGGCATAAAAATTAACCATGTCTTTAATACTAGTACATTTGTATATAGGTCCCTGGTGAAATTAAACCCATCGCTATTGTACTTTCGGAGAAAGCGTGAAATTCTAACACCGTTAAATACAGTATTCACAATAAAGAAAATACAAAACAAAAGTCTCCCTCCCTCTCTCCTCTTGATATTTCGTGTTTGTTATTTAAAATATGATTATCAAATACAAAATTAAAGTCAGTTTATTATCACTGGGCAATCAAATCTTTACTCGAATTTTAACTACTAATTGTTATACACATGGACGCTCTTCGGTATAAAACCAAAGAAGAATAATATTTCTTTATTATAGTATCTGTTAAAGAAATATTCCTGAATCTTTTCATCAACAAACGCCATGTTGTGCAATGACTGATGGGAATGCCATCCTATCTATATAGTCGATGGAGCGATGGTGCGATGACACGATGTCGATAGCGCGAAAAAGCAATAACGATGGCTCGATAAAACATCGCATCACCACTGTCGCGCCATCGCATCATCGCTATCGCACCAACGCATCATCGCTATCGTGCCATCACGTCATCGCATTATCGCTCCATCGTACCATCGCATCATCGTCGTCGCACTATCGCGCCATAGCATCATCGTCATCGCGCTATCGCACCATCGCTTCATCGTTATCGCTTCATCGCTCCATCGTCATCACATTATCGCGTCATCGCACCATCGACTCAAATCTCGATGGTGTGCTGATGCGATAGTGAACTGCGTGGCCCTATCCGGATTCCATAGTTTGTTGATGAAAAGATTCAAGAATATTTCTTTAACGGACAAGATAATAAAGAAATTATATTTCTTCTTTGGTTTTATACAAAAGTAATTGCATGAGTATTATCATAAGTAGTTAAAATTCGAGCAAAGATTTGATTGCCCAGTGATAATCAACTGACTTTAATTTTGTATTTGATAATCATATTTTAAATAACAAACACGAAGTACATGTACCAAGAGGAGAGAGGGAGGAAGATTTTTGTTTTGTGTTTGTTTTTAATTTTTTTGATTGTGAATACTGTATTTAACGGTGCTTAGATTTCACAATTTCTAAAAAGTACCATAGCGATGGTTTTAATTTCACCAGGGACCTACATGCTAGTATATAGGTCCCTGATTTCAGGATGCAAGAAATTAATTTAAATTTCGTATAAGCATTTACTCGTTTTATATAGTCAATGATAGCATTCACGATGGGTTTAATTTTGCGGAAAAAAGATGAATTGCAAACATAGTGAAGCTAAAACCATCGTTATTATTTTCCAATCTACAGTATTAAACCCCCCACCCCCACCTCCCCCCGTTTAAAAACCAAAATCTAGATCACGCGGATTTCGATTTCTTTTACATCAGTCACAAGATGAGTGTATTGTTAACTTTATCTTGATATTCTGTTCATACTTTCACAACCTGACGCCATTTCTCTTCTCAATAGCGCATGCGCAAAAGAGTCGATAGCGCAATAGTGCGACAATGCGATGACGATAGTGCGATAGAGCACTGATGATGACAGTTGCATTGCAAAGTTGATTTTGAGTTTTATTTGTAAGTTTTGTACTTCAGTACGCCAAATTCATATAGAGAATCCTCTAGGCTATTTATAAACATATCTGTTACGATGTCACATGACCTTCTTGATCACGTGACGGTCGTTTCTTCTTTTTGGAAATGTTCCTCATAAATCGCTTCGGCGCAGGCTGTTAACACAATTATTATTATCTTTTTGTCACATAAACAACTCAGTGAATCCTTGTAAAACCGAAAAGTGCTTGGGAAATTTTAAACCTTTTCTTTGGAACAATTTATTTCATATTAACTTTAACTTACCGACAAATCTGAGGGTATTTTCCGCTGAATATCGTCATTTGTTTTAAAACAAAGCCATCATTCATTTTTCCCAAGCAGGATTCAGGTAAACTCCTCTTACATATTCCACAAAAAATATTAGATAAATCCTCCTTAACAACCTGCGCCAGGCTCTTTTATACACATATTATGAATTCTGCCTCTGTCCACGGGTGTAAACAAGAGGCCCAGGGGCCACAGCGCTCACCTGAGCACATCAGGCTTGAATTTATCCCCCCCCCCCCCAGGCGTTCATAATTTGAACGAATTAGAATCTATACTACCTGAGGATGATTCCATATAAATATCACTAATCATAGCTTTGAAAGTACTTGAAAAGAAGATTTTAAAAGGTTTCCCTATAAATCCATATGTAAGACTTGGGTTGGCCATTTTGGCCCCACCCTTGCCCCGGGGGTCATGATTTGAACAAATTTGAATCTACACTACCCGAGGATGATTCCACATGAGTTTCATCTTTCCAGGCCCAGTGGTTTTGGAGAAGAAGATTTTTAAAGATTTTTCTTATATATTCCTATGTAAAACTTGGGTCAGCCATTTTGGTCCCACCCTTGCCCCGGGGGTCATGATTTGAACAAACTTCAATCTAAACTACCTGAGGATGATTCCACATGAGTTTCATCTTTCCAGGCCCAGTGGTTCTGGAGAAGAAGATTTCTAAAG
>PRKT01002100.1:0-34380 GCA_003671525.1 Saccostrea glomerata | reverse complement strand
CTGACTCTCACGCACCTGTGAACCCGGTGACCTAGATAAGAGGTTAGACATAGTAAAATATACCCTCAGGCTGATATGTAATTATTTTAAAAAATAAGTAAAGGGATCAAGTGCAAGACACCTCAATTCAAAAGGTATAAAATACTTGTTAGATATTTTACAATTTTTATTAGAAAAAAAAAATTCATACCAAAATTCTATTTGAAATGAAAAAAATTAACAGAGTCATGAAGTTTACTACCTGGATTATGATATTTTAAAACACATAAGATAAAACAATAAATAAAGAACAGAGAGCCTAGCCTAAAATACCGTATAAGTGGAAATTTTAGCAAGACGCAAATTTAGCGATTTCTACCTGAAATCTGATAATTTATTTTTAGCGAGAGATAATTTTAGCGATTTTGAAATGCTAACTAAAGAAGCTATTACAAGTAATATGGAATAAATTTTTAGCGATGTCAGCACCCTCACTAATATTGCCAAAATTAAATACTCGCTAAAAATTCTACTTATACGGTATAATGTTAACAAAACAGCTCACTTTGTAAATTGTTTCTTGGTTATTATCAATGAAATAAAAGTTCTGCAGTTATACTTTAACAGAGAAAAATGCTCATAAAAATCAAACCAATCCAACAAATGCATTTATTACCAGTAAATTATAATATATACATGTATGCAAAGAAAGAAAATTTATTTTTCACTAATGGATATAAGCAAATAAATATTTAATCAAGTGATTGAAATCCTAAAAAATAAAACATTTTGGTTTTGTTTTTTCACAGTCTTATAAACAAAAAATAGTTCACTTCAAACATGTACATGCATGCAGTCTTTCGATAAAAAACAAGAAATATACATTATTAATTTTACACAGCTTATTTTAAATTTTATATTATCTTAAAACTTTTTTTTCAACTTCATTGCCAATTTTTTTTGTCTTTTGTTTATTTAACAGTAGTTTTTAAGGAGTTTCAGTTTTATATTTGCTTTTCTTCTTATTCTTGCTATTCTTTTCCTTCTGACTAGAATAGAAATCATCTTCCATACCACTGCTGACAGATTCCAATATGTAGCAAATAATTAGTTGCAATTGTCAATAATTTTGATAGATAAAATGTTACAGTAATGATTCCTGAAATTTCAAAAACGTGAAATAGAATAGAAGAGGTGAAACTGTTTGCAACGTAGCAATAATGTTAACCCCCTTCTTCAGAGCATACAATTTACAACACAGTGTTTTATAAACACAAAAATTAATCAGTTTATATTATCACAGATCTTTAACCCTCCTTTGTTTGCTGCTGGATCCACCCTTGATTAGTCACTTATTGATCAGCAGCCTGCTCTCACTCCCTCCGCTGGAAGAGCTACAGCTGCTGTTCTGATCATCTGCCTTGGCTGTTACACTAGACACCCCTGTCTGGGTTTGAGGCTGTGAGCTTGTGTTTTCCTTAAAAAATGTATATTTAATCATAATATATACAAGTAACCCACTGTGCAGATATAGTTTTTGATGTACAGTAAATACTAAAGTGTGTGAGAGGGATGGAATTAATTAAAGTCATTGTTGTAAATTGTATACTTTTACCTGTTTTAAAATACCAGTCCAAAGGGAGCTAGCTTCTCCTCTTATGCAGCCAATCACAAATGTTGTTATAAGTGTAAATGGCACAAGGTACAACAATGCTGGTTGGCCTTTGTCCATAAGATAAAGGGCAATGAAGGTCACCACAAGTCCAAGGGCATATGCTGCAAGAGAGATGATTGGATAAAATCATAATTGTAAATTTGAAATGGGCATCATAGCTAACCAGTGGACCTATGAAACAAAATTATTTTGATGGAGTTTTTAAAATGTTCTATATTGCTGAATACAAAAGTTCCCTTTTTTAAATCTAAAGGGGAAAGGGGCATGGTTCTAGAAAAATAATCAGTACCTATTCTATCATATAAGGAAAACATGATTTCATATTTGCTTCTGTATTATTGCATTCAAAGTAATTGTTCTGCCATATTTCAAAACATGAATATTTCCAAAAAAGAAAAATTTATCGGAATTGAAAAAATCACGCATTTCAAAAATCCATATATTTAAAAAAATCCTGTTTCAAAAATATATTTATAGCTATAGTACAATAGAAACTGACAAATCTATTTATCTCAATCATTCCAGAAATAAAGAATGCAATGTCAATGCAATTAATTGTTAATATGGAAGCTATAAAGCTTATAATATCATAAATCAGAACCTTACCTATAACCGTAGCTATAAAATAAACCTTTCTGGTTCCCACTCTTACGTCAAACCTGTGGTTATAACTGACCAGTAAACCTGAAAAAAGAAAAATCTTTACGTTATGATGCGAGTTCTTTGTTATTCATTCAATTTTAATTTGATTAGAAAAAAATTGCTTTAATTGTATTTCTCAGCATAATTGGTGAAGAGATTTTTTTGGTGACATATTCTGATTGCATGAAAAATGAAACCATAACAAACTGACTGATGGAGAAACTGATTTTTATTCAGTGAGAATTCTAGATAAAACGATAACATCACTGACAGATGCATTAAGTATCTTGCTAATAATAGTAAATTTAAAAAGTTTTTTTTCAAACAAAAGGTTACAGAGCAATGAAAAATTTACAGTACATCAGGTACATGCATCAAAAAATCAATTTACGAAATAAAACAAAGAGTTACTACCCTTTGTTCATAGAAAACATTTTTTCCAAAATTTAAAACCTACCAGGAACAATGATGTCACCAAATCCCAGTAAGGAGTACGGCAGATTACACACGTTCATTAGCGCGCTGCCGAGGCGAGGAACCTTAAACACCATAGGGATCTGTTCCCCTGACGACGACCCCTCTGATGACCCCCCTGTAGCTACCTTTACCATCACACTCTCTCCGTTCTAAAATTAGAAATTTCATAAAAAAATTTCTTTGCATGAAAAAAAAATTGGAATTTAATTTGAAACATTTCTTAACATCCATATTTATAACTTCATATGCTACATGTACTTTTGATTCTTTATACAATGAGTTCATATACTCATTATATATTTTTATTCATGGCAAAAAATTGTACCTTATAGATGCAGTTACATTAATTTGAGTTAATGTCATTTTGTAAAAATAGTCAATTCTATATTTTGCTTAAATTATCTGGTTTCTGAATAAGAGG
Organism: Saccostrea glomerata; assembly: GCA_003671525.1. Classification (NCBI taxonomy): domain Eukaryota; kingdom Metazoa; phylum Mollusca; class Bivalvia; order Ostreida; family Ostreidae; genus Saccostrea; species Saccostrea glomerata. The sequence continues at coordinate 31,186 of PRKT01002100.1, read as the reverse complement.
AGGATTTGACTTACTGAGGTAAAGTAGGGGGTTATGAAGACGAAGAAAATGTCATACAAAAATAACAGCACCATAAGTATGACACAGATCTGAAGAAAAACCCATAAAAATTAATGTTTTCAAGTTAAAGGCATAATTTAAAATATATTTGTTAAAAATAAGCATGTATCATAAATAACCAGTAAACTTTTCATTTCAAATATTTTTTTTTTCAGAATAAGTTAATATTTCATATCCATATCTATTCTGTTCATTTCATATATACTGTATTTTTTTTTCTCTGAACTTTTTTTTGACTGGCAATTAGTTCATGAAGCAACTTTATGCTCTTTTTTTCTATTATAAACCTTTAGATTGGGCAAGTGTAATGTCTTCAGCATGTTAATACAGAATGCCACACCCAAGATGTCTTGTATAACCCAGGCATAACTAAAACAAATTAAAAATAGATAACTTTTTGGTTCAAAAGATGAGGACTTTGTTTAGCATTATGAGATAATTTTACATTTTAACAGTATTTGAAAGTAATAAAACATAATTTATCAAATTGTCAAATTCTGATGCACTAAGTGAAATTAATGAACTTGCAGATCAATACTTGTGAAAATGGAATGAATTTGCATCAAAACTCTGAATTTTTTATTACCCTGCTAATGGGCCTCAGATATTTATGAAATCTATAATACAGTGTTTCAGGATATTTCTACATAAATCCATCAAGTATAAAATACTGTTAAGTTTGCCAGATATACCTCTCTTTTCTTTGAACTGCCCAAAACACGGCTAGACTCAAACACATAAAAACAAGAATGATGTCCTTATAAAACGGTCGATGTCTTAAGAATGGAATTTTGTTAGCAGGTAATCTGAAATAAAAAAAAATGTATCAAATTATGAAAACACAGAAATAGCTATGGATAAGCTTTAATAAAATTTAACACAAATGTGGATTATATAAACATAAAATTGTGATATCTATGACAGATGTCATGTACACATGTTCATACATTTAAAAAAGATTTTCAAGTTACTAAAAAAAAGTACTTACTACTATAACATCATTTTTTTTATTCAAAATGATAAACCAAGTGACTACCTTGCCTCCCATGGTATTCTTCTCCACAGTGGCTCCAGACAAGCGTAGAGTCCAGCAGTGCCCGCCAAAACAAACAAACCAATCACCACATACACTGTAATTATAAAACAGAGAAATTTATAGGTCAAATTGATGCACGTGATTTCTAACAGCTCCAGCTCTTTTCTTTTTCTTTTTGGAATTAATATAAGTGTATGTAATCTCAATGTAGTGTATGTCATACATGTACAAACAGTGAAGAAAAAGGAAGACCTATTCAAACGTTTATATTAACACTCACTCCCCACATTACAAATCCATAATTTAATACAGATTTTTGCCTTTTGACATGTGTGTGTGTGTGTGTGTGTTGGGGGGGGGGGGGGTTTAGAAAAATAACCGTAAAACCCACCCCCTACCCCAATCCTATCCAGCAATACGATTAGTGATTCCGCCTATATGAAAAAAATCTATTGAATCTAGTTGTTCTCTAAGCTTCACAGAGAATTCCTTTGCTCTTACCCCAACCTCACCCCCTCCTCCTTTTTTTTTTTTTTTTTTTTTAAAAAGTCAAAAATAAATAAAAAATATTGGCACATTTTCTTCCTTATCAAGTCTATATAATCTTATGCTACATATAAGAGGCTTACCAAGATAATTGAGGAAGAAGTGTAAATAGAATGAAAAATAACGTTCACATATATATTTCTTCATTGCTCTTTCTGTATGATGTCATATGTTATACATAGTAGGCTTACCGAGATAGTCATAGAAGAAGTACAGCAGAACCAGGAAGGTACAAACACACAGGAAGAAGACAATGATCATTGGCACTGAGATGTCGAGTTCATCTTCCTCATCATCGCCTTTATCGTCCTCCCCAGATCTTCCTGTCGTCTTACCAGAGTCTTTTGATTTGGGTTTCTTCAAACTAGAGAAATTTATTTATAGCTTACACTCAATAATGTTTTTGTTATATACCATGTTTAAAACAGTGATGCACATAAATCCTTTACATTTCCTTTTAAAAATTAGGCCCTATATGTATAATCATCAAATGCTTTACATTTTCATGTATCATCAATTTAGTACTAGAAAAAGATTAACCTACATATGTAAGAATGGGAAAACATTTTTCTTCTATTTCTGGCAATATGCTATTTAAGCCACTATTTCCATAGCATTACAATATACTGACATATTGTACCTCAATCCTATAATGTAATAAATAATTACCCAGATCTCTTCATGCATCAATTACAAATCCATGCCTGCCACTTCATATACTTACTTTCCTCAATCTTAACTTACCCCCTTAATACCAACAATAAAATTCCCCCATCAACTTTCTCAACAGCAAAACTAACCCCTAACCCAACAACACTGAATTTATCTCACACTCTTTCAGCATTGATACCTACTCCCTATCCTGAAGTTCAAGCAATATCAACCCCTTTCTGTTAAATACGCCCTGAACCTGAGGTTTTGACCAATCCTGCCTATCACTGAATACCCCTTTCCCTCTCTGCAGTGATACCCTATAGCTACCCCCTGACCTGAGGTTCCAGCAATAGGAACCCCTCCCTGTTATATCAGACCTTACCCAGAGGTTTTCAACATTCCTGCCCAGTATCCCTGCCCTACAATGATCCTTACCCCGAGATTTCGACCCTCCCCCCTTACAATGATACTTACACTGAGGATTTGATCTCCCCCTACAATAATCCTTACCCTGATGTTTTGGCCACTCCTGCCCAGTACCCTCCTGCAATGATACACAGCATGGCCAGGAGGAAGATGACCACAATACAGGGGTCAAACCCACTGCTGTCTGGAGCTACCAACAGCACCTCCAACTCAGACCCCCCTCTCTGAAAAGACAAAGACACAAAAAGCGATGAAATGAAGTAACTTCTACTCAGTTATATTTTCTGTTTCTTGTTCATGAAAAAGGACCTCTCCCCTCCATAAAAAAAATAAATAAGCTTTTTAACCAGGATAGAAAAGAGTTCAAAAAGTATAACATTAACTGAAATATAGACTGAGATAATTCACAAAGAGTTATAAAGCTTAAAATTAAGAACATTCAGACAAACAATATAATTAATGCTAAAAATTCATTTATCTGCATGCCTTGCACTTTGTAGTATCAACTGACAAATTAATTTGATGCTTCTCCTACATGTACATTTTAAAAAAAAACATTGAAATGATAAATTGTTATAATTACCAGAATGTCTAAGAAGTCTGTATTTTTTATGCTGGCCACGATGATGTTGATTGTGTTGTAATCTGTCGTCTGATTGGCCCCAGGGTAGATCTGGAAATTATCATACAGTTTGTACAGTTAAATTAGAATGCGACTTGAATACAGATTTCATAGTAAATTTTGAAAAAAAAACTATTGGAAGCATTGTTTTATATTAAGTATTTCCAAACAAGTGCTTTGTAAAGCAGATTGTTATATATCTGTTTTGCTTTTGTAATGTTAGAATGAATGAGAGACAGATTTAATTTTATAATACTGTAACACTGCCATGTGATTACATAAAATGTATATACAACTTAGACTTAAAATTAGTTTTATTTTCAGAAAGATTGTTATGAATCCGACTGTATACGCATCATCTGCACCCACATACTTTGTCTGAAATTTATCTGGTACCCAGACACCTTCCTCTTTCCTGGTTCTCACCCCTACCTTGTTTTTTGACACAATTAATATCCCAGCTGCACCGTGTTTCTTGGCCATCATGGCTTTCTCTGTGAATGTACAGGTTCGATTCCCTCTGGAGACGGCCACGATTTTGCCTCTGACGTCAGTGTCATTGGTGTAAGCACTACTGGAAAAACAGCCCTCATTTTGGGACAGGTTAACCAGGCCATAGGCCTTCTGAATAAAAAAGAAGGAATATAAGCTTAAAAAAAAAGGACTTGATCAATTTCTTTGTATAACTGTGTACACCTATGTAATTCAGTGTCTTTAGATCAAATAATTACATCAGGACTTTATTTCCATAGGCCTGTTTTACTGTATTGTAATTCATCTGTATGGTGCAATTTTGATTTAGTACACTGGTACAAAATCAATATTGCTGGTAAATTATTTCCTTCTAAATGTACAGTGTTATTATCTTAATAGGCATTTTGTATATATTACAATTATTGACACAGTCCATGTATAACAAACTCTAGTATAAAACTAGTTTTTAAAAAAATATTTTGAGCAGTATTTTTGTAGAATGGCGGCACAAGTATCATTATGAACTAGCCATTCATGGTCACAGCTAGCTCTCCAGCTGTGACCTGCTTCATCAAATGAAATAAAATCTGTAATTTATTTCTGCCATTTAATACAATATAGATAGACATGTACAGATTTGAAGAATGAATTATGTCATTGTGTTGGATTTATTCAATCAACTTTCAATCCCTTAAAGTGATCCATATCACACAGTGGTTAGAGCGTCTGTCTAGAGTCTCGAAGTAAGGAGTTGATCCTTATGTCGCTGGTTTGAATTTCATTGTGGGACATGGAGACTGGTCCTTCGGATTAGATTGTATAAACCTTGGTCCTATTCACAGTAGGTACTGGCACAAAAATGCTCAATGGCCCTGGGAAAAAATTTGCAGCTCTCCATCGGCAAGTTGTGGCGACTCAATATGTCGAGTGAAAAATTCTCAAGAGGGACGTTAAACAACATACAATCAAGTCAATCAAATCCTTAAAAAATGAAAACGTAGATAATTTTTTTGTGTCATTTTATAAACATGATATAATACTTACAGCTTTTGACTTCTCCTCTGGGAGTGAATGGAAGAATGGATTGTATAGAATACAGAAATGATCTCCCCATTCACTGTTAGAGGAATTCTGTCTGGCAAATATCACAGCATTGCCATCACACACAACCTAAAACAGAGATGATTACACAAGACATGTATTGTAATTATATTCTATTGTTACAAATGGGTACGACCCTTTAAATGTTGATCATATTTAAACAATCTTCATGCAAGACATGGAAAATTCTTCAATGAAAAAGATAATCCTTAAAAGAAGTTTAAGTATCACACAAAAAGAGAAATATTAAAATCTTCTTCCTGTTTTATGTACAGTCAGGGGCATCATGGAATCAAGTTATTTTCATAATAACTTGTTTTGGTTACCTTACTTATATATGACTATACAAAGAAGTAACTCATTTGAGTTAATTGAATGCCTATCAATTTTGCTAAAAAAAACATCAATATGTTGAGTTTTCTGCTGATTAAAGATGATGCAAGGCTGAGAAAGTTGTAAATATATGTGCTTCTTTTAAAAAACTCAACAGACTTAATTTCTCCTGAGCAGATTGGATGATATTAAATAAATATCATGATTTTTTGAAAGGAAAAATCATTTGGTTTTAGGAACATTTCAGGGGTCAATTACACATCTTCCGCCAATTTTGCCAACACTGCGACTAATTTTCTTATAATCATTGGACATTACTGTACAATCTGTAAGTCTTATATTTTTTGTGCAAAGCTGTATATTTTTGTGCAAGAGTTCTAAAGTGAGGTGGGTTAAGGATGAAATAACAGAAATAAGTTATGATTTGTGGAATTTTAGTGTCCAAGATTGTAAAGATAGATTACTTTTCCTGTCATAAACCATCTAACCAGTACTTGATAACCCAAGCACAGCATGAATAAAGCTATTCAGATGCCAGTAGGTTTACACTAATGAGTAGTAAAGTATCAATAACAGGAATAAGTTACTGAAGAAAAGCATAATCAGGGGAAGATAACCCAAAATGTACACATTTAATAACTTAAACAAATCATTTGAAAAATAACTTGTTTCCATGATGCCCTTGACTGATGTAACATGACCATCGCTTACAAAAAGATGATCAGTTTTATAATTTTTCCAGTCTAGACACATGCTAGAGTCACCTTGTTCTACTTCATGTAAACAAAGAATCTCACATGATTTGTAGTTGGATATGATTTTTATCCAACGAGTTGTGTGGTTTTAAAAACACACAATGAGTTGGATAAAAATCATATCTAACTACAAATCATGTGAGATTCTTTTTATCCCATGTTATTTACACCACAAACAATATTTGACACTGTTTTGTATAGGACTCCACTTCATTTAACTTCATCACTCTAACGCCATTGTGACGTCACAACTGTGTGATACGAAAACGATATCACATGAGCTATATCAACGGGATAAAGGGTAAAACATGGGATAAACATAATTATCTAGTAAAATAATTATTGTTTATTGGTCCCAACCTTTCATGGTGAATCAGTTGGTAGGTTTCCTCTGCATCTGTCAATCCGTCTGTCTGTCAGTCTGTCCTACTTTGTTTTCTACTTTTTTTCTAAATGCTTGCAGATATGATGATTTTTGGTGTATGAATCACTATCATGATGAGTTACAGACCAAGCTTGAATATTGTTCCACTTCAATGATTTTTTATGGAAATTCAGCCTTTTTAATTTTTATCAAAATTCCATGCTTTTTTCCTAAACGCCTGTCATTATTGAACTAAGTGTGTGATATGGCTTAAAGGAATTGGAATAAAACTCCACATTTTGATCAGTTTTCAAATGATTTTAAAATAAATGGAATAAAATTATTTGAATCTCAACAATGTGATTAAAAATTTTTACTTTTTACCATGTTTACTAATGCCCTGTTCACATGGAGAGTTTAATTCGAATTAAACGCTTAGCGTTCACACGGAGAATTTAATGCGAATTAGTTTACTTCGCATTAGTTTACTGCGCATTAAATTACTTCGCATTAGCTCCGTGTGAACGCTAAGCGAAGCTAATTCGAATTAAATTTTGGGGCATGCGTAATGGCAAAATTAAGTCAAATGCATCATGTCGGTGGTCAACTTTAAGTACTTGTGCTATTTTTGAGTCAGAAACTAAGAAAAAATGTTTTAAATACTAAAATATGTCTCCAGACACTGTGACATTATGTCAAATGCATCTGCTTCTGCATAAGGTGACGTGATTTGCAAATGACGTCATAATAGCCTTCCTCACGCCTGACTGTCGAAGTAAAATTTTAATTCGCATTAGTTTACTTCGCATTAGCTGTCGTGTGAACGCAATTTAATTCGCATTAGTTTGATTTGCATTAGTTTACTTCCCATTAATTTACTGCGAATTAAACTTGTCGTGTGAACAGGGCATAAAGCAATTGCCAAATTGGAAAACTTGTATTAAAAGGATTAATTATACAGTTGATAAGATGTAACTTTAATGTGTAATTTCGGTTTGCACTGCCTGTCAAATATCAAAACCAGTTAGTAAGATACATTTATAGAGAGTGTCAAATAATTTGAACTATAAAATTAAACTTCACTGTCTGAGGATGATCTGTATTTTAGATCGCTAACATAAGCTTCTGTTTTGACATGAGTGAAGGGGTGGGTGGGTTGTAGAACTCGAAGTTGAATTTATATTCTTACCATGTTTTATAACAGTGTTTAAAAGATGATTTTCTGATGTGTGTTAAACTGTTAATCTTAATGAATTTAAAACTGTCTCCAATACTTCAATAGTAAAACTCATTCTTACTCTCACATGTAACTAAAATTGCTTTAAAGGCACAACTTTAGGGAGACATGACATGTATCAACTGGTTCTGAGGGGCCATAAAACAACACCCACCTTGATCTGTTGACTGTCATCTGATCATGACCATGATGACAATAAATATATGGGAGCTACCTTTTGTATGGTTAACGTTAATTAGCCTATTATTATTCCATAACACAGCTTTAGGAAATACCTTATACTTTACCTTGTCGATTCCACAGAAACAAATTAAGACCAGAAGACACGTAAATCCTCGTCTGATGTTCGTTAAATCCATGCTAACTTTATGTTTTCATTCTTCCTTCTTGTTGCACTTACTTTCACTTTTCACGAGCTTGCGCACTGACATTTAAAGAAAGACAACTCGATCTCCTGACGATTTTCTCATTCATTCGGGGTATTACAGAGTTATCTGTTCATTAGACTATCTCAGATTTTAAATGTTGCATTAACATTGTTGATTTCCTTTTTATGCTCCCCTTAACGAAATTTCGGTGGTATATAGTTTTTGTCGTGTCCGTCCGTATGTCTGTCTAGCTGTATAACTGTCTGTCTGTCTCTCTGTTGACCGCAAAACCTTTAACCTTGCCCATAACCAGGGGCCTGGTATATGAATCATATACTAACGTTAGTATATAGGTCCCTGCCATAACTTTTGATTAAGTGGAGCTATGCATGACTTTTATACTTCACAAGATTTCAAGAATCTATAAAAATTTAAAGTTATATAATTTCTGAAACCAATTCTGAGTGCGAAAAATATATTCTAATGCAATTGTTCTGTAAAACACTTTTTTATTGGCTAATAACTGATGTTTGAAGCAGTAAAACGAGCATTTACGAGCGTGAAAGCTTTTTCATTGTGACGTCATAATAGAGCGACGCAAAAACACAATGCTCCGTGACGTATTTCTTGTAACAAAATTCATCAAAATAAGACGTAAACAACCAACAAAATGCATGGGTTGCATTAGAATGGGAATAACTGATCTTCTAATTTGGTATTTGCGACCGTTAATGCTGATTTAACGGTCGCAAACATCCGTTTTACCGGCTCCGCTTACGCGTCGCCGGTAAAACTCAGTTTACGACCGTTAAATCAGCATTAACGGTCGCAAATACCAAATTAGAAGATAGTTATTCCCTAATTTAAGGTAGGTCGCGGGTTTACTGCATAAAAATTCTTACGAGAAAACATAACCTGAAAATTTGATATAATGTTCCCGAGAATTTACTGCGTATTATCTGCAATTTTTATAAAATTTGCCTACGTAGTTTTAATGCTATATTACTATAAACGCGGTATTGTCATTAGTACATTTTTTACGCTTTACTATTGAAATGTATGGGAAAATGACGTTTTTAAGCCAATTTTGTGAAAATAGTTTCTTTTTAAAAGGTTGGATAACTTTTTAAAGAAGTAGAAGAATTAGTCAGGAATTTCAAAATGTGAAGAGGAGGTAAAATCAAAACTATTGATACAAAAAATCAATATGTCTTCTCGCTAGATTTTTCGCTAAAAAAATTCAAAGTTCCCTTTTATATTGCTGAAATGATGCGTTTATGGCGTTATTTATGTCTACAACGTCATTTGTTGAACGTTGTAACGTTTACCGTACGAATATAAATATTTTGATAAACGCAAAATTTAATTTTATTCCTCATTTAACTTATTGCGAGAATATATTAAGATGACCAGCAGCTTATTTTCACAAGTATTGTGAACTTCATATTCTAATCACAGAGTCGGAATGAAGGGTATAAACATTCCTCGTGCATGAGAATTAACATGCATCGACAACACCGTGAGCGATAAAATATACATAATATGTAAGTTCCTGTATTTTCAGGAAATTCATGGTGGAAAGGATTTCAGACATATATCACCGTGTGAAAATGGTTGTTTTACATATAATTAATTCATTTTAGACTCTAAATGTTATATTTAATTTTTATTTTTTATATTCTAAAATTATTTTATCTTAAAATTTGTATTTTGACAAATATTTCTCATGTGCAATTTCTTATTCTTTACTTAATTACTAAGTGACACTTGTCGGACACCAAAGGGGCAGAGTGTTTTCCTTTCTATATATATATATATTAGACGCAAGCTAGTATATGGGCCTTACTCTTTAACATTTGTTAATTTCGAATTCCCTTAATCATGCACAAAATACACAAAATGTAAAATACATATACTTGAATTGAACTTTTACACTTAAACTAGAGCTTTTGTTTAAAACTTTTAATAATAGAAAAAAATTCTTGTAAATTGTTTACAGTGTCATAAAGGTCTTACAGTTCAGGTGTTTGTATAAATTTGGATTTTGAAAGCATTTCACAATTTATTAGCCAGTAAAGCGAGGCGACTAGGTGAGATTTAGATACATATTAACCAAATAATACTTAAATAATAATAATGATGATGATAAGAAAAAAAGAGGTAAATGCATGTATTGATTTTAATGCGTTTTTAGTGTTGAAGATTGATTCCATCCTGAAAATTATACGTATATTTTCGCCCAAGCTTTGATTTGCAGTCATGATGCTATACGCAAATTTATACAACCCCTCAAGTTTTCCGCTAAACAATTTTATTTATGATAACTCTTTCTGCAACCATAACTTTCACGCTGACTTATTCTGATTGACTTTTAGCAGTTTAGTAATACTAGTACTTACATTATAAATTATTCCTTTCATTCAGTATTGTATTTAATTTTTCCTAGGGCATTACATATACTAGTAATCACATGAAAGTTCAGACTGAAATTTAATTATGAAGCATGTACGAGGTTTACGTACAATAGCATGCACATTGTATTAATCTACTTGATTCGTACAGACTTAAAGTCAATTGCAGAGAATTAAGCGGGAAACAACGCAACGTTGCCTTTGTGACGTAAATAACGTCATAATCAAATGTGCACAAAACAGCCGCTCGAATCGTCGAAATTGTGTACCAAAATTGATGACGAAAGCAAACCCGCGACCTACCTTAAAGGGTGGTCAAAGAATTCCCTTAGATAGAAACAAAAGAATATGTTTAATGTGTAACCAAAACAATATAGAAGATGAATATCCATTTTCTTACTGAATGCCCATTATATACTGAGGAGAGAGATAAATTTTTTCGTGATATCTCATTGTTACAGTGTTAGATTTATTAATTTATTCAATAAATCTATTATATTTCATGTTTTTAATTTGTACATAAATGTATTGATAAAGAATATATAAAGGTCACCCAGGTAGAACAGGTAGCACCTGTATTTAATTATTATTGCCTTGGGGTATGAAAGTTCTGGTCTTTGGTCTTTGGTTTGAAGTATACATGTGTATCGGGAAAGGAGAAAATGCATGGCTGGACCGGGAATCGAACCCGGGACCCCTGCATCTCTAGTCAGGTGCTCTACCAACTGAGCTATCCAGGCCGATATCCTCGGCCCTAACCATTACACATGGTTTTCATTGGTTTGGACGTTGTAAGGTTGTGTTTTATTGGTTTACTTGTTTTCCCTCCAAAAGTTGTTATTTGTGATGGTCATTCTTTGTCCAGTGTTTGAGTAGAGAGGGCCATATTTACAGTTTTGATAATTAAGACTTTTGACATTTGACTAAGACGATATTTCTCTCTATTAAGGTAAGCTAATATTTATATACTAATTCTAATATGATTTCTAATATTTGATTTAACTGTAAAGTCTGTAATTTTGCCAAAGTTAATTCCATAGCACTTTCACGGTCAGAATCTGATTGAGAGATAGAATTTAAGAGTAACTGTTTTATTGATGCAGATAGTAGTTTTTATTTAAATAAATATGTAGATATTTTTATGATAGGTTTACTTATGTAAACTATGGTAATTTGTAGTTATGTGATATGATCTGGACCATGTGAGCCATACTGAGTCAGAACACTATTGATTGGGAGAGGCTCAATCCCATAGATTGGTATGCTATTATTGTTTTACATATATTTTATGATTATCCCAAAAGAGTAAAGTCTGTGTAGACGTTATTGTAACATTTAGATCAATATTGTTGTATAAAGGTTTTATGATTTTTCAAAGAGTATAATATTGAAAGGGAGCATTATTCTATTTTATAATGTGTAATTCCTGTAAAGAGTTACCTCCCTTTATGCAGCGTATCTGTTAACCGCAAATTGTAGTAACTATATTGATACAGATATGTTAGAATATTTTACGCTTTGTATTTATTATTTGTTATTATAATTTTCAGGGCATTTTCCTATTTCCTTATTTCCTATTACCGGGTATTCCCTGTCATCTGTATGTGAATAAATGGAGATGTTCGAACCTGAAACGGACTTATTGTTATATTATAACTAAGAAACCGTTACATCATTACTAAACAAAAATTTCATATTATTATCAAAAGGAGACAAATTTCTCTGCTTAATGTCTAATGAAGATAATCTAATTATTACAAAGCTAAGTGAATATCTTGTCAAAGCCTTCAAAATAAGGCATAATGCCATGAGTTTTCATAAATGATGTTATAGACACATATTTATTTGTAAACTGGTATATATGTATATTGATAATATTGATTTTGATTGCATGTTGATTAACAATTTGATAACCCTATAACTGCTGCATCTACATGTTCAGTTACTTGTAATATTATATCAGATATATACATGTGTGTGTGTGTGTGTGTGTGAGGGTGTGTGTGTGTGTTTATGTTTGTATATGTTTACTAACCTTTCTTTCAGAACTTTCTATCTTGTCATTGTAGGAAACCTTTATGCCTTCTGGGCCCAAAATTGGAAATATATTAAACACTGTTATCATTTAAATTTCGGAAAAAAACCCTTTTGTTTAGAACCACAATTTTTCACCACGTTTACCTTGCAATTGAAACAGGCAAATGGAATGGTACTCAACGAAATGAAAGAGTTTGTAGCAGAGCTTATGCAGTAGTAACCAGACAGGAGATGAACATCATTATAATATTTTAGAATGTACATAGTGCTTTAAAACAACTAAAAAAGTTTATTTGAACCAAATATTTTGCTCTAATCAGGCCAAATTAATATTATCTAGTTTTGTGAAGTCATGTGCCAAAATTATGTTGATTCTTTTAAACATTTATGTACATTTATTTCTGAAATTAATAGTATTGTCTTAGTTATCACCTTTTGCATGACCCAAGTACTGTATTATAAGTATAATCAATATGTTTTATATGTTTTTGCACCTCATGTACCATTTACACTGTTTTTAGTGAATAAATTGGAAGAAAAAAAGAAAGAACATGTGTATTCCTTGTGAAAAGATCTTTCTTAGGGTACCTTCAAATTTGACATTTTAATTGACCTTGGAGTTTGACACAGTTTTACACAAAAATTATAAACTTTTATTTTGGTCATATATTAGACCGCGGAACAAAACCTGGCAACATTGGAAATACAGTATGCAGCTTAAGTCATTTCTATCTGTTACAATCAAAAGTTCAAAACATTCAATGATAGACAATGAAATGGGCGGGTACAATTCGATCTTTGAGAAAATGTGTATTCCTTGTGGATAGACCTTTTCATAGGGTACCATTAAATTTGACCTTGACCTTTTAGTTTGACACAGTTTTACACAGAAATTATAAACTTTTATTTTGGTCATACGGTTAACCTTTGAATGGTAGACACTAGGACTTTCATACTTCATATAATTATTTTTTGTGACAAGACCTTTCATAAGATTTAAACAACTTTAACCTTTTGACCTTGACCTTTGAGATTTCTGTACTTATTAAAAAACTATAACCTTAGTAATAACCTTTTAATGGTAAGGGTTAGGACTTTCATACTTCACATATTTAATCCTTGAGAAAAGTCCTTTCATATGATACAAACAAGTTTTTCCCTTCGACCTTGACCTCAGAGTCTGACCTACTTTTTAAAAACAAACATTGTCCACGACGTTTGAATGGCTGAGGCCAGGGCTTTCCTTCTCATATTTCATCCTTGTGACAAGACCTTTCTTTTGATACAAAGAACTTTGACCCTTTGACCTTGACCTTGGAGTTTGATCTCTTTTTAAAAATTTTCAGCTTGGCCAGAACTTTTGGACGGTTAGGGTTAGGGCTTTCATACTTCACATGAATGAAATATACCGTTTAATAACATGACATGGTATGTGGATTGGATTACCTTAATGGGAAGGACTTTTGTAGACACTATAATAATAATCAATCGAATAAATCAAACACTTCTTTCTTTCTAATTACATGTATTTAGTTATTTTCAGTACTCTGATATGATTGACTAAATAATTTTGATTAACTTATTGATTTTATTCATTATCTGAACATTTATTTCATGAACAGAATTGATAGAGAAAATAATTAAACAGCATGAAGATGTATAACTGTTTAATGGAAATAAATTTTCAAAAAATAACAAAAGTAACAATTAAATCCCCCCACCCCCAATAAATAAATAATAAACTTATTTAATGAAAAATGATGCACATTTGAATTATGACCCATTAAAGACAGTGCATGAAATATGTTCTACTACATATCTCAAAATCTCCCCAGCTTAATGAAAAATGCCCCTATTTCTCACATGAAACGTCTCTAAATATAGAACGGCTGGCCTGCAACAACACCCTGGTCTAGTGAATTATAATCTGTATGGTTTCTCTGAAATTTGATATTGGGTCGCGTGGTTCAGCACCAGGGCTAAATATAGGTATAAACACTAAAGGGATTCTGAAGTATTTTTTTCACTTAACAATCCAAGCTTCCGTCCTCTGTAGCAAGCTTCCTAGAAACGCTTCCCGAACGAGAGAAACCGGAAGTAAATGTCCACGTGGCATAAGCACAATTCCTAACAATGTATCCATTCCGGTCCTATGCGTCTCATGAACCTGAAGCAGCACATGCGCATAAGGGGTATCCGGATTTTGGTCTTTATTAAAGGATCCTTGGTGATTCAAATTCACGTATGTTCCTTTGTAAAGCAGTTTGGGTTTGGATACACGATCGAAAAATGTCGGTAGGATGTTTACATTTTTAGCCAATTGGATTGCTTCGTTCATTTCAAAGCTCGTTGGCTGTGTCAAATCTGTAGAAGGTCTAAATTGCAAAAGCCAGCTGTCTGAAACATGGTCTGCTTGAGTAGCAGACATATTTTGCCTCCTCCATGCACAATTAAGATTATGTAAATTCCTTGCCTTTAAAACACCTCGATTCATTTTGTTATGATTTAATTGCATCATAAAACGAATAGAAATGTAGCATGCACTTCATAAATTATCCAAAATTTCAGCACATTTTATCCCGAATATCCATGTTCATTTATAAGGGGGCAGGAAAGAGACATAAAATATTAAATTCACTTTGTCTTACGTTTAAAACCGCACAAAAGATTGGTAAGATATTTCACTTAGTCAAAGCGCATTAAATATATCAGTTTTGAGGATAATTTTGTATAAATCAAATAGGAATACATTTCATTCAGAATGAGAAATGAAGATGGGTTGCCTGTTTAAGGGTTGTCGATACCATTTTTGTTTTAACCGTCTTTCCTCTATGGAAAACGAACTGGTCATTCTTTAACAGAATGGACAGTTTTCCAAAAAGTCTAGACACTTACAGGCAACTTTATAAATTGATATGGGAGTTTGCTCAATACATAGTTTTAAGAAAGGACAACACAGATCGAAGATCGTATTTAAAATATAAACCTACGAATGACACAACTGCCTGCCTTGCCCGCCATACAGCGTAGATAACGACTGTGTACTTTTATCAGCGGTCTGGATGTTGACCCGTGGAATGTTGTGTTATACTTACAGCTAGGTCAACCCTCTCACGGGGATAAGTCGTGATCGTATACGTATTTGATGTCCACGGAAGATAAATACACAACTATAGGTACTGTTTTAAAAATTGAGGATCCCGAATAAAAAGCGACATTAATGCATTAATTATAATGCATAAATTAACAGGGGTAGTTTTCCTTATATAATCCTTTTTGGGAAGAAAAATAATTTTCCTCTTTCAAATGTTTAAGTATTTAGATTTTGTAAAAACGTTTAGAAACTGGTTTAGAAATCAGAATGTTATTAAGATTTGGAATAGTTTTCATACATTACGAAGATATACAAAACAAATATTGAGGAACATCTCGTCTGACCTGAAGATATGCATTAGTACATGTACCAAAGACACCTGACGTTACTTATCTTTCTTTTTATAAAGAATATACCCACTGTCTATTAGAGATAGGTGGTATATATATTTTTATTATTAAAACTAAAAGAAAAATAAGTCACGTCAGGTGCCTTTAAATGGTACATGTATGCGTATGAAATGTTAGATTAAGGTCAGACGAGATGTTCCTCAATATTTGTTTTGTATATCTTCGTAATGTATGAAAACTATTCCAAATCTTAATAACATTCTGATTTCTAAACCAGTTTCTAAATACTTAAAAATTTGAAATAGGAAAATTATTTTTCTTCCCAAAAAGGATTATATAAGGAAAACTACCCCTGTTAATTTGAAGAAATGTCTGGTAACGTACCTCAATTTATTCTGAGTAAACCTGTTTAAGTAGCAATGCTTCAATGACAAAATCTTTGAAAAATCTATCTATTATTAAGGAACGTCTCGTCTGTCCTTAAATAGCTTTCCATCTTTGTTCACCGTTTGATTTTTCAGCGTTGAGGAAAAATAAATCTTCTAAAGAACTGTTAAGACATTATTATTATATAATTATATTATGATAGAAGTGTCTTCAGGTAGTTACTTTTCAAGTTTGCTCCAATAATGACCCTGCATGGGGGTTGATAACATGATGTTTTGATATGTCTCAGGCTATACATGTATGTAACACAGAGGCGTTCCGAAGTTATATGGTCTTTTCTGTGTTGTAACAATGCCTTCCCTCCCTTCTGTGTTAAAAACAATAATTTCACAGCAAAAGCCCATTTTATTTTATAAATTCATTTAAATTGAACATGGTTTATGGATTAAATAAAGTATAAATGGTTTATAAAACATTTCTCTAAAAGAGTTCAGGAGTAATGAAATAAAAAAATAAATATTCAATCAAAGAAAATGGAATACAAGAGGTGTTTGTGAAAAACTAATGCACCCGTAATGACAGCTTATGGCGAGGATTGAGTTTTCTCAAATGCATGTCAAACTTTAAAGGTCCTGGTGAAAATTGTTGGTACCAAATAAAGGTATTGGTACAAGGAATATACATATGAAGGATGAAAGCCCTAGCTCCAACTGTTCAAAAATTATTGGCCAAGGTTTAAGCGTGGTATTTTTTTGTAAAAGTAGCACAAACCCAAAGTTCAAGGTCAAGAGGTCAAATTTGGTAGTACTAAGGAAACATTGAAAAGTCTTACAAGAAATATACCTGTGAAAAATCAAATCCATTGCCCCACCCTCTCAATAGTTATGGACCAGGTTAAAGTTAACATACAGACAGAGAGACAGACAAACAGCTAGACAGACAGGACAAAACAATATACCCCCGGGATCTTTCGATCCAGGGGCATAAAGATTACTGAATGAAAGCGCTTTAAAATTTCATTCTTTTCTTTTGCATCGAAGCAATCTAGCGTCTTGAGGAAGGAAGCAATAATCATATGAAGTTGTATGAAATGCGAGATTCCAGGAATTCAAAATTAATATAATAACTTATTTAAAACGAAAAATGTGATAATACATTTTCAACTCGAATTAATGATATTGTCTTTTTATCTCAAATTGGTGAGATAACTATTTCAAAAAGGTGATATCACGCGTTGAATGATGGACAGATGAGGAATTTCTGTTTGTTAAACATGTTAAAAGTGCCAAAAAGGTAAAGTCTGAAACAAGGCCAATTCAACAAATTCATGGAATCAGAATAGAGTAGGAGAACACAAGAGTGTTGGTTAATTACTATTTTCTACTCTATCTACATGTAATTTGATAATTTAGATTCTTCAGGATAAAAAAAATATTATTTGAGGTTTGAGTAGGGTTGAGGGCGAAAGCACCCTAAGTTGACAACCCAACTCAGACTTGATGATTGGTGATGTCTGTCTTCTGAACAGTTCATATCTGTGTATTGTCACCATCTACCAAGTACAAATATACACATACATGTATACGCAACTAATATTCCAATTGCGAGTTGAATTGTACATGTAGTAATAGCAACTGGTTTGGGGCAGGAATTGTCTTCATCTAAAATAAAATAAAAAACAACTCCTCAGTAATGGTTTCAGACTCGAATATATAAAAACAAATTAATGATGATTAATTTATAATCTAAAGGGCTTTTATTGGCAAAAAATCTTACGAGGGCTGTTCAATAAGTAATGTACTGGTACTATGACATAAAATATAGAAATCATATGATATTAAGCCTGACTTTCCTTTCTTTCATTGATTGAATCTTATAAATGAATTGATTATGTGATCACTTTTCATCATATAGTTTAAATATGAGAAGCTGGAAAACAAGGTCTATTCGAGACGCTGCATTAAAAATGAATGGTGAGAAATCAGTAAACTAGAGTGAAATTGAACACTTTATTAAAGGTGCTGTATACATGTAACTCGTTAAGAATCCCAAAGAAATGTTGACTGAAATACAAGTATGTGAAATTTACAGCAACAAATGTCTGTTTTATAGACATATGAGCAATTTCAATGAACAAAAATGATATAATGTGCATAAAAATCTTGTCGACAAGGACCTACAACAACAAATGTAGTGTTTGCCAAAATTCAGCAAATTATCACTGATGACGTTTGATTGACGTTAAAACACATAGCAAATTGATAGGTATAATTTTTGGGTAGATGACGCTGTTTTAAAGAAAAAAGTTGACAATAAGAAAGCTAAGTACTCAAAAGTCACTATATGTTTTGAAAAATGAGTAAAAACGACAGTGTAAGAATATCTAAATAATTATTTTAGAACAATCTGAAATTGTTGTTATCTACATTTTTCTGAAATTCAAACGGATGATGAAACTTGCATGTATTGCTTTAAACCCTCAAAACAAATTTACAATACGATGCACTTGTCAAAAACATCCAAGGTCTGAGAAGAGCAAAATATTGCAAAAGTACAAAAACAATTTTATATGCCATTGTAAGAATCAGAAATCCACTCTATTAAATTTCTTTATGTAAGCGTCCAAACCCACACTCGCCAGGTCTTTCACCTTTAAACTGTTTCATTTTCTAAACTTAAATAAAATTCCATTCAGAAAGAAAAAAACAAGTCCAGGAAACCGAGGGATCTTCAGATTTCAGTATACGAAGGGCAATACTAAAAAATGTGGTCTAAATCAATCAGAACTGAGATAAAATTATTACGGTCATCTGTTTAAATAAAAAGAGAATATATAAGTGAAATCATTAGTACTAAATCATGGAAAAGCGATTTCGTTTCTTTCCGAGCACTTAGAACATGATTTTTGAACAGCCCTCGTAGTTAGTAATATTTTACTAATTTTAATTTAATGCCACTAGAGGATAAGAGTTTATAAATGAACTCTAGAGAATTTCTTTTAAAGGTAAAAAAAAATTGAATGAATAAAGACTGTCTTTTAAAAGTGTTATCGCTCAATTATAACGTCAAAATTGACTTAAGCTTAATTTAAGCTTTAATCCCCCCATACTTTTCGACTGTAATAGAATTTTGTGGAGATTAAACCATTTTCAATTTATCAAAATTGTGTCAAATGTTAACCAATTTTCATGTTAAGTATCATTTATTATTTACAAACTTCACTAAATTGCCGAGGGATATTCTCCTGATTTCATAATCATAACAAAGAGCACAGCATGTGTGACCGGTCGGCAGGGGATGCTCATTTTACAATGGCACCTGACTCCACCTCTGATATTTTGAGGGTTCGTGTTTGCTTTGTTTCTAATTTGTAATGTTTGATGGACTATTGGGTTTGAATACTGTTAGTTATCTCCACATATTCCACATACAGCATTCTGAAACATGATGCAAACACTTATCTTAATCCGTTACCTTTATATAATCGTACAATTACAGATAAAGTAAATTGTATTGTTAAACGGACTTTTATTTGAGCTTCAATACTGTCCGTTTCATTTTTTCATTTCATTTAATGACAATATTAAGGAGGTATACTCTGATTTAAGAGACTTTATGCAGTAATGAAATACATTTTTTTTCTCATTAAAAATAATTCCAGATATATACATAATCAAGACCTTTTTCATTTGATGTAACAATAGGAGTGTGAAGTTTGTATTTTAATTAAGTTTGCTCCAAAATAAATCCCTATTTAATCACTATATACACCTTATTCTACCAAGCTATGTATACATTCGTAAAAAAAAAAATCAGTAAAAATAAGTTTGTGAAAAGTAAAAAAAAAAAAGGAGAAACAAAGAAATAATTTTGACCTATCAATGAAAGCTGAGATGAAAAAAGGTGCAAAATACAAAAGTCACGATTATTAAGGCAAGATTAGAAGAATTGCTAAAAATATAATGAAGGAATTTAATAACGTATCGAAATATGGAAAAACAATATGGAAAATGGAAAACATCTATGAATCTTGTTAAAGAGGATTTTGAAATTCTTTCATAACTACTATTCAATTGTATTTTTAATATATATATATATTTTTTAGAAATACTATTTAAAACTAAATTAATATATATTTTGATAAATTTCAAAATACTGCAATCAAGAAAAAAAATCATTCTCGTATAATTAGTTACACGAAAACAATTTCGGAGAAGATTATTATCTTGGTTATTTTTTTCTTTTGTTGTGAAATATAAGGAGATATGGAACACTATTCGAGCTTAAGAGTCCATTACGCAGTATAGATAAGAGAGGTGGTACCAGGTGCCATGGATAAGTGAGCATTCCCTGCCGACCGGCCACACCGGCCATGTGTTCGTTGTCATGATAATAAATAAATAGCGGGAAAAAGTCAATAATTCAATATCTAGATAATGGTCTAACAATTTGGGAAAACGTCAGCCAGCTTTTGACTTAATGATAAATACAATTTGTTGAGAAGATCATTATACCAGGTTATCTACTAGATATTTACGAAATGTTGACTAAATAATTATTTTGCTTTTTAATTCAGAGTGGCTCCACTCTTGAACAATCAAAATGTTGATTTAAAAATTCGAACATTTTTATTTATGTCAAATATAGAATAACAAACCAGATTCGCATTGCGTTCTGCGCATATTCTGTGGATTGTCACCCATAGACTTCGACTGAGGAGCGAATCCTAAAAAAGAAAAAAAAAGAAAAAAATCTTTTTAATTAAATCCAATTAATTTCAATTCTTCTTAATTAAACATAGAAGAAGTAATCATTTTCTAGTCAATTTTTCTCTGTAGAAGGAATATATAAAAGAAAAAAATACCAAAAATAATTTTCTCCTTGACATGAGAAATCTTGCATTGTACATATTCAATATCCTCTTCCATTTCTGATTTTTGGCTAAGTGGTAAGTCTCCAATCATACGATCAATGTCTGTCTTCAGGAAACTGTTTAATTTTTCAACCAGTAAGTTGTATAAACTGATATTTTTCCCCACAGACAAGGTGCGCTCAGAAATGGAGCAGCATTCCAATGCATTGTCGATAAAATTCTCTAAAATTTCTCTCCTTTTCGTGAGTCTGCTTATATTAGAATTTAGTCTTTCGGCTTTCTTCTTATTAACATTCCTTTCGTAATCGAGTAAAAGTCTTATTTCTTTCCTGATGGTTTCTGCAAATCTTTTTTTATTGGTTAACATTTGGGTAAAATAGGAACTATTCCTAATAATGGTTAGATTATATACACGCAACAGCTTTTGGGAAATTTGCATACCTAACTCCTTGCACTCCTTCAAAATTTCAACTTCTTCTATTAATTTGATTTTCATGTCTTGCTTTTTCCTTTCCGAGAAAATAACTTTATCTATACTTCCTTGGGTGTATGGTGTATTCCCATTTTGTCCTTCGTTATCCGATTCTAAATTGAAGAACAAGGTACAGTTTCAATAAAAATCTTGCAATGTGATTTTCTTAAAAATAAACTTATGCACTGACTGACGTTTTTCATACTATTGTTAGTTTGTTATTTATATACTGAACAAAAAAAGATGTCTTCAGACGTTAGTTTTAAGGTTGCAAAGCCCTTTGATTTATTTCAAATACAGTTGCAACTTCCTGTTGCATAGCTCCATTTAGTATCATCGTTAGCCTGGTTGTATTCATCTTTGTTTGGGCGTGGCATTGCAGTATTAACACTGCAATCAAACCTTAAATATGGGTTTTATAGAAGTGTTAAAAGTTTCTCTAAATCCAAAATATCAATGAAAATAGACATCTGATTTAGAAGAAATCATGAAAAACACTACTTTCATAAACATGTTTAATCAAGGGAGATAATTCAACACTTGCGTTTTAAAACCCCATGTTGTCCTTTAAATAGGTCACAGGTATCCAATGATATAAAAAATAGTTGTTTCATCTACATTTTAAAAATTTCTTTGACGAGTAAAACAATATGCGTTTCTTTTTTTGTTGAGTATACATTGAATTGACGACGGATTTTTTTCCGTATCATGACAAGGAGCACCCGGCGGGTGTGACCGGTCAGCAGGGGATGCTCATTCCTCCATAGCACCTGATCCCACCTCTGATAATTCGGAGGTCCGTGTTTGCTATGTTCCTATTTTGTATTGTTTTACGGACTTTGATATTGAATACTGTTCGTTATCTCCATATCCTTCATGCAATAAATTTAAACACCTGTTTTCTAAATCATTGTTTTCCATAAAGAAAAAGCATACTCATAATTTATTCTCTCATGTATTTATAAATGCTAATTGTGAATTCATAAACAAGTACATTTTTCATTTTTTAAAAATATAATGAAATTTTCTTTTAAACACTATTGTTCACAGGCATCGCCCAGAGAGATTTTTCGATATGTGATTTTTCATTAAATTTTGCACACCATATCTACAAATGAAAGTGGGCGACGGATTTGGATACAATTCTTTGAAGGAAAATTACCAACACTATTTCCTGATTTATCATTGTCCTTAACTCAACTAATATTGAAATTAATTTCAAAACTTTTTGATGAGGTTAAATTTTAGGGAACAATAAAGATAGAACCGTACCTTGTTCTTTATGGGTATTTCTTGAAATGGATGCTGCAAATTCTTGATATTCTTGAAATTCTGCACGTAATTCTGATTCAATGAATTCTTCTAAATGTTTTTGGCTTTTCATTAAAGCTTTAAATTTGGATATCAAATTTTCAGACATCTTTTTCTTTTCATTTTCTTCGAATTCTTTTAAAGACTGAACGCCTCTCCTTACAGTTGCTGCTAATTTTTTCTTTCTACTCTTTTCCTTGGTTGACAAAGCTGAACGTAATTTCTGAATTTTCATTAAACAGGTTTTTGCTTCGCCTATTTTAATTTTTATTTTTCGACATTTCTCGTACATTTTCGTCCGCAGAGTTTCACATTCATCGCTGATCTTCGTATACCTATGCCCCATGTGATCCTGGACAATGCAATTGGCACAAATAGGCTTGTCACATGTTTCATTCTTACAGAAAAATTTTAGGTCGTTTTTCTCATGACCCTCCAAAAGGCAAATATCATATTGAGAATTGATTTTACACTCAAATTTGTGGTTATGGCAGACGTCGTTTGTCTTCCTCTTTTCAAAGCACATATTACAAAATCGAATGTTACAAAAAGTACAGAGGTGAAAATTGCTTTCTTGCATCATGTACAGTTTACAATCATTGCACAAGCTTTCAGAAGTGAATGTGAGAACCAAATCTCTCATCTCACGTCTCATGTTGTCCTTTGGAAAAATCAGGATGTCTTTGTTTTTAATAACGTGCTCTTGGTTGCATAAAGGGCAAACTATTTTCTTACAAGAGGAATGCTTCAAAAGACATTCGGAACAAAATGTATGATTGCAAGGAAGAATTCGGGGAACATGTGCATTTTCATCATAAATGCAAAAGCATATTGTACATTCGCAAAAAGATTCCAGATTTTTGACAAAAGTTGTAATATCTGATGTACCCATCTGAAATGAATAAATACATTTGTTTTAAAGACAGATGATACAAACAAATGTTTTTTGAAAGAGACTTAATATCATGTCACAAGTTTAGAAAAGTGGATACATGTAATTCTTAGAATTCTTTCTCCTAAGAACTGGAAAATGAAATAGACTTGGAAAATATTAGTGATATTTCAATATAATTACAAAAATAGACAAAGCATACTCAGTAAAGGTTTACAGATGAAAACAAATTTCAGAATACGATACATTGGTGCTGAAAGTTTAATTTACATGTACACATGTAAACTTTAGAAAAATATACCAAGCTGGGTGAATTTTATTAAGAAAAGTGACAAAATCGTAAAAATCAGCCTATGGTTTATTGATGATTTGTTTGTCATTTTTGTATTTCCTCATAGAAACTTAGAGGTGATACTTATTCGGCGTAAGTTATATTTTTCAAAAATATATTTTTTGTGCTTTTTAAAAAGTTCAAAGTAAAAAAAATGATTACCAAAATAATTACCTTTTTTTCAAAATCAATTTATAATATCAATATTAAGCAAATGTACATGTACTTGTCTGATTATTGTGTATTTTATGATTGTATTTGAAGTCTACAGCGTTCAAGCCCATGTAATTAGAGTTAGAAAAATATATCGACGTGTTTATCAGGTAGTATATATACACGGATGATCATGTAATGTCTGTTTCGATTTAGCAAAAGTAGTATATATAGCATTTAATGAAAAGAAATATAGATTTTGAGATAATTTATTCCTACTTCATAACCGAATATCATTTTTACCAGATCTGAAAGAAAGTTTGTATTTTTAATCCTAGCATTTTTTTTTTATAAATACGAACAAAATAAATATGGTAATGAAATACATATCTGGTATGTCGATCACGTGTTCAATGTGTATCGGGGTCCCATGCACTTGATTTTAAAAGTTTTAAAGTAAGTGGTCAACAAAGTTTTGTATAATCATTTACCATGTGTCAATAAAAAAATGAGTTAAAATTACCTTTTTATGATCAGCTGATGTTGTAACTGAATCGATTGTAAGCATATTTTACCATAAGAAAGACACAAATTTGACTGAATCTAGCGTTTGTATATTCAAGGGACATTACTCAGTACCGATGCAAATGTATGGCGAGATAGAGTAGCCATAAGTTTTTCTTAAAAAAAAAAATAGTTGAGCAAGCGCACTAGCAATTTTTAAAAACAGAAAGGAAGGTTTGTGATCAACTAATTTAGTTTGCTGACTTCTTTTAATTCTAATGAGTCTGGAGTCTGATAGTTAGAGTTATGATTTTTGTGAAGTGTATTTTATAGAATTTAAAAAAAATATATATTAGTGTGGAACTGTATTCTACATGGGCTTTTCAATAAATAATGTCCCGAGCTCT
The DNA here is from genome assembly GCA_003671525.1 of Saccostrea glomerata. NCBI lineage: Eukaryota > Metazoa > Mollusca > Bivalvia > Ostreida > Ostreidae > Saccostrea > Saccostrea glomerata. The sequence goes on along the minus strand of PRKT01002100.1, from coordinate 5,988 downwards.
ATGACATACAACACAGAAACATTAAGCGACTTTCTCTCATGATTGAATATTTGATGAATTGATTGCAGTCAAGCTTATGTGACCACTTTTCATCACATAGTTTCATTGTAAGAAGCTGGAAAATTAATAGCTTTTCGAGATCTTCATTGAAGAAGACTGGTAAAGAATAATTAATCTAGAGTGGATTTAAACGCGTCATGAAAGCTGTTGTGAAACTCGTTAAGATTAAAAAAAATATTCATTGAAATATGTGAAATTTACAGCAACCAATGTCTCTTTCATACATGAGCATGTGGATTTCAATGAATAAAAATTATATAATGGGCATCAGAGATGAGTACCGGCCTTGGTGACAAAGACTTACAACAACTAAAGAAACGTTTTTCAAAATTCAACAAATTATCACTGATGATGTTTGATTGACTTTATGATCCTAGGAAAGTTAAAAGGCATCATTTTGGGGTAGTTTACACTGATTAAAAGAATCATTTGACAGAAAAAAAGTACTTACACATATAATTGTCACCCTATTTTTTTGAAAAAAATGAGTGAAAAAAATAGCGTAATTGTGTGTGAGTGATGGATGGTGTTGTCCTTGTTTTTATTTTAATATTCTTTTTGTACTAAATATTTCGTGATTGTACGTAAAGAAAAGCATGTACATTTGCATAAGACAAACCTTTAATTTTACAGACAGACAGGCGGGTATTATTTTTCAAATTTTCGTTTCTTTTCCATGAGATCAAGATATTCACAGATCTAGAATAAATAAAATTTCTTTACAAATATACATTATTTCAATAAATTCATTAAACATTACTTTACATGTAAATGCACAATGATACGGTCAGATTTCAGTCATTGATCTTTGATCAACTATTATTTTTATTTTTGAAATATATCAAACTTGTAGAAGACATTTTACTCATTTTACTCAAACCCCGAGGAATTATTCAACGCACTATGGAGAGAAACGAAAACATATCCTCCTCAATTGAAGTGACATTTACACTTTTACACCTTTAAAGGAGGTCCCATTCGAGTATTTTCACTTAGAGAAGTCACCTTATACCTATATGAAGGCTTCAACATCTGAATTTTACTTCGCTTAGTGCCATTGAGCAGTGATGATCTATATCGTACCAACACCCGACGTAAATTTTTAAGGTCTCAGCAGAAGTAAACTCAACTTTCATTTCAAAGGTCAAATTCGAACTCCCGATCGCAGAATTACGAGTTATGAAGAAGTCAAGAAAATTTTGATTTGACCGGTGGGTGTGAAGCACAACCCTGGGATATAAATTGAATTGTGAGAAATGAATCGGGAATACAGGTAAAAAATGGCAAAGACCATTACAAGGGGATGTTCCAGCTAATGATTTAAAATTGTAGCTGAGGTTTACATACGTAGTAAAGTGAATGTAATGTAATCATGATTGATTAAAAAAGTCTACTTGATTTTTATTATGGAAAATAACAAAGAACACAAAGAACGTTTTTACCAAAAATGTTTTTTAGTTGCAGGATTTGTCTGTGCTTCAAATTCAGATTTGCATGATCAGGAGTGCAACACATTTTTATGCATCTGGATCGAAAGATCTCTAGGGTATATTGTTTTCGTCCTGTCTTTCTTGTTGTCTGTTTGTCTGCTGTCAACTTTAACCTAGCCCATAATTATTGGGCTGTCAAGGGTAAGGCTTTAATAGTTGACATGAGTGGTCAATACAAGACCTTTTCAATTGTACAGAATTTTTTGATAATGTGACCTTAGTGTTGACCCTCCAGAAGAATCGTGGTAACATCGGCGGCATAGTATTCACAAATTTGGTTAAAAGACTCAAATTTTAAGACGAAAAGTCTTAAAGTTATAAAGACAAGTTTACCCACTTTTATGTGTTAAAAAAATGAAGTTTTGAACTAAAGAAATTGTATCAAGTTAACTTACCACTTGATATAATCAAAACTGTATGATATTTTGTGTTCTATGGTTTTAATTATCTTTTGTACTGCAATCAGGAGTGCAACAAAACTGTTTTATAATTAACACTGATTTTCATCTATCTTCTTTAAAGAAAATTAATTGAAAAAAAATATTTCATACTATTTGATATTCAAAATATTTTTTTCGTATGTACCAACAAATTTAAGGCATTTTCCACTCAATTCAAAGATTAGTTTTCATAATTATATGTTTTAATACAATGTATATAACACTGTATATAATATAACACGTTACAAATAAAAAAAATGGTCTTTATGTCATGAAAAACTTGTAGTAAACGATGAAAAGTATGAAAACAACAAATTGATTTACTACCAAAGAGTGGCCTGAATCGCACTCATTTACACTTTCAGAGCAACTGCACAGGCAAGCAGTTACACTATATTATTTCCATTTGCGTCTACGATTATTTATCTACACAACCCGGGCAGATTTATTGGCTAAACTATTTTCAAAATTATATCGAAAAAATACCGTAATGTTTTATAGAAACAATTTATCTTATTCACTGCAATATCGCAACACTGTAATGGAATTTCTTAAACCAATTCATTATCTAATTTCCTCTCGGTGGACAGTTTTTTACTCTGAATAAGAAGATAAAGGAGAATAAAAATAAGAGTGCCATATATGGTTTTGTATATAAATTACCGTAGACAACAATGTTAATAAAAATTTTGCCAGTTCATTTCCTCTGAAAGTGTAAACAAGTGCGATACTTGGAAGGGGGTTCTCCATGTAATTGGAAGTTGGAATACTAGTGTAATATTATTATACAATCAATTTGTATCCAATTTTGGAAGTAAGAATACTAGTGTAATATTATTATATAACCAATTTTTATCAGAAACACCAATGTGTGAATACTGTATTGACTCTGTTGAAGATGCTTATCATTATTTTTTTTGTTCGTCCAAAATATAACTCTCCAAGAAACGTACTTTTCCAAACAATTCAAAATATTATTGATTGTGATCAAACTCATGAACCTATTTTTTATTTTTGTATGGTAATCCCAATCATGTACTAGGTACAGTATCAATACTCAAACATTTGAAGCAGTACATGCTTTCATTGCAGCAACCAAACGTTTTATTTGACACTGTCATGTATGTTACTTATGCCAACGCTTTCTAACCGGTACATGTATAACATTGTAATTTTTTTTCTTTATTTCTCTCTTTTTACTTTTCTTCTTTTGTTTCTTTGTTACTATGTTTGTCTATTTATTTTCATATCTGTATACTGTGTGTTCATTTTGTCCTTGTAGGGAGAGGGCTAAAATAGGCTTTGCCTGCTGCCCAATCCCATTAACTTATGTGAATAAAATTTTGTCTAAAAAAAAAAGTATTATTATACTAATCAGTTAAAATTTTATTACAGAAACAAGTGCCTGTAGAAGAAGATGGAGTAATGGAGAATGGGTTTTAAGCTACGCGCATTGTAGACATTTTCTGTCAAAGTTTCTTTGATACATCAGAGAAAAAAAATAGATTAATTTTAATTCTTTTTTGTTTGGATGTCTTTTAATGAGAGACAAAGTTCGTTAAGGTCATATATCTTTTTGTCATGTGTTTATTTTTGGAGTTAGTTTGGAACTTTACAAGGATTTTCGACAAGTATCCTCTTTAGATGAAGTAAACCTCTTCTATTTCTAATAAGTGGTTGACCCAGAGACATTTGAACTGGTGTTTTTTCTCCAATTAATTATCCAGGTTCTTTAAATATTAAAAAAATTGAAATGTTAGTGTCTGGATTTCTCTAGTAGAAAAGTCTTCATTACTTTAAAATAGAATCAGCAGAACTGCTGTGAGGGTTTTGCGCAGAATCGAATTTGCATAAAACATGTCTATACCTATTTAAAACGTGGCAATATGATATTTGTGCTAAATTTTAATTGACACATCTGTTTGGCAATACTTTGGCAGGGTACAAAGTATTTCCCTTGGAAATCCATATTGATAGGTTAAAAGGAAAACAATGAGAAATCTTTCAAACTCAGAACTTTTCCAAAAAGTAAGTATAAGTAACTGTGAGTACCAGAAGGAAGCCCTGAGAAGAAAAGAGCAGGAATGTGTAGATCTGATCACAGCGGAAAAACATAACCAAACGTTTCATTTTGGTGAGTGTTTAAGTTTCTCTAGAAAGCACGAATTTTGGATATATATATATATATATATATATATATATATATATATATATGAAAAAATATCGCATAATTATATACACATAATGCCTCTCCAACAATGCAATTCCTCGTTCGATCTTATCGAAATATCATAAATGAGTAAAACTAATTATGTATAATCTTACAATACATTTTATTGTCATTACATTTCAAGCTTCTTACAGACAACAAAAATATTAACATTAAATAATTAAAAAACTGTATATAAAGATTAACAAAGTATAGGCATGTAAGAGTTAAAAATCTTATAAGATGGATGGGCTACATCTATATCCATTTCTCCAATTTGCTGGAAGCTTACATTAATAAAGTCAGAATTCAGTATAAGCGTGTTTTGATGTACTAGATTTTTAGTTCTTACTGTTTGTCTGCGAATTTACCATCGCCCAAGCCACCAAAAGTATAAGAATATAAAGTCCCATCTTTTTCTAGAAAAGCACATGTACTATAACCGTTATTATCAAGTATTGCCAAGTTATAAAAATTGTCATTAAAAAATGTACAATCTGTTTGGATATTTACAATTTTTTTTTAACGGGGAAAAATCCCTTTTATAATTTTTGTTAAATATATTTAAAAATTAAACATACTGCATTCAATCTTTTAAGTTTTTCTTGTTCACATATTAAAAGTTCAGCTATTTAATGATCCCTTTTTGTCACTCGATTAATATATAATTGTTATTTTACTGTACAATGGTTTTAGGTGTGCTTTATTGAGAATAACCAAATTAAAATCAAACATTTTCCTACCGTAACTTGGTTTTGACTCAATCCTTGAATAAAACCAAACTCAAATGCAAATAAATTTATACGATCGCTCAAACAGGATGAAAAATGCAAAAACATCTTTTTGCCATGTGTTAAAATTGTCCAGTGCATGTATATATTCTGTTATTACAAGGAAAATATTTGTTTTATGATGATCATCATATTAGAGATCAATTTGTTTTCTTTAAGATCATTACAGACATACAGGTGCTTTTCAGGTTTTAGTAAATGCATGACGACATTTGTTCTACCTGACCTCATTAGTTGTACATGACGGTAATAACATGCATCTTATCAATAGAGAGTTAAAGATGTCTTTATTTGCCGAGGATTTTTTTCTGTAAATTACATTAAAAAATATTAATGCTGAATAAAGGAATCGAAAATAACGAACAGCATCATAATTCACCTGTATGGAAGGGAATTACCGCCAAAAGTCTATGTATCTTGCTTTTATTCTTATTCTGCCTACTTCTTTATACTTTGTTATTAATGTAATTATATGTCACTTTATTGTTTTCATATTCGTCTTTATTACATTTCACTTTGACTTTTATCCTTCTGCATTTCGTCTTTACTTCTATGTTTCTTTATTCTTGTTAAGTCATTTTATTTTATTTTTAAATTGTTACAATATCTTCAATGATTATCTCTATTACGAACGATAACTCAATCACGCAAACAATGAAGCATATTCAATGAAGACGAATGTAAGTTGTGAAACCGTCAAAATTTAGTGCGGCATTATAACGCTAGATGGTGTGGTGTTCGCTACGAGTGTTGGTAAAACTAGGTAACCAAACCCGGGTCGGATTATTTGAGATTCTTTAATTCGCCTTAGTACTTTAATTATGAATCGAACATCTGAAGGTCTGATCCAATAATCCGACCCAATAATGGAAACTCCATGTTTATTTTCTCTGGCCACACAGGATATACTGTAGTGGCCCCTTTTTTCAGACATAACTTTATACTATACTGAATATGTTTATTGAATGGCCGACCCACTTTTTGTAAGAGTAAGGGTC
>PRKT01002099.1:12509-26516 GCA_003671525.1 Saccostrea glomerata | reverse complement strand
AAAAAAAAAAAAAAAAAAAAAAAAAAAAAAAAGTCAGGATTTTCATGCATTTCTTAATAAGGAAGAATTTTGTCCATTTCCTAAAAGCTAAGAAATGCACAAAATTCCTTATACATATTTACTGTGACAAAATATATATGCAATGTACTAAACTACGGGTAAATAAAAGCTAAACTGGAAATTCAAGGACATATTTTTTTTTCTTTTTTAAATGCTTTTTTATGAACGCGAGGATTGGACTTCTATACTTACGACGAACTAATTAAGAATTAAAAAAATTATCTTACAAACGCAATTTATAGAATGAAATTCTTCATAGAGAGAATTACTAATTAAAAACAGCATTTCATAGAAAAAACAATTCTTTACAGAATGCATACATATGGAATCCATGCAGAATTTTATGAATGCAGCCGTTGTCTAACGACTAAAACGCATGTTTTGATTGTGTGTTTTTTGTTTCTTCTATTTTTTTTTTTAATAACTTCTTATCTATAAAACAGTTTGAAAATAAACCCAAAACTCATTAAATGATCATTTTTAATACAATGTTTAATATTTCTTCTACAAAAGTATGGTTCGAAACTTCGAAAAATTATTTATCTTAAAAAGGAGAGTGAATCTTGAAACAGATTAATCTGAAAATTGAATTTTCATTTTTTCCTTCGCTCTTTTTTCTTTTTTAATTGCTGAAAAAAGAATAAATCAGTTATCTTATAAAACATTTTTACTTACAAATAAATGTGTCTGATTTAGAGTAAATTATGTTTTAAATGCAACTGAAATTACTCAGGATTAAGAAAAAATATCCTCCGATATACTAAAACACCACATGTAGTAATGAGTGAAAGGGTAGCTTTATTGTCTAATATTTTCCTCAAAGTTAAAATATATATTGCGCTTCAATAATTCAATATCTATGATAGAAAACAAATATCAGACAATTAAAAAAATCAGAATCCAAACCAACCACCGACTTTAGAAAATGTGTTATAAGCTAGCGCGCCTGCGGCTATCAAACCAGAGCATACTGTAGAAACAACCTTTGAAAACAATCCCTCTTCATGTTGGTTGGCATCGATAATATTGATTCGAAAGTCGGACCTTCCTGCGTTCAGTAAGAGCAGAAGTTCCTCTTGTGTGTAAATTTTCTCTTTGCTCTTTGACTTTTCAATTTGTTCCTTTACACGGTCTTTCATTATATTTTCCACTCGTTTAAACATATCGTTGCTATAGTCTGACTGCCCGTTTTCCTTTGACATCGTTTCAATCATGGACAGTATTTGACGTACTTCTTTATCACGGTCTTCTCTTCGACCTTTATGGCCGATGGCGATATACCTCCCGGCTATCTCATCAATAATAATTCTTAAGTTTGAAGTTTTATCATCGTTCTAACAAAGTCGTCAATAGTCATCTGTTCTTCATCTAGTATGTTTTTGTGGGTAAATACTACAATCAGGAATTTTTTCAACTCGTCACCGAAAGCTGTCAGGAAAAAAAAATCAACTGTCTGTTGTTCTTCCTCAGTAAATCTTCCAATCTGAAGGACTAAAAGTATAGCATGGATTCCAGGAGATGCTAAAGAATACCATTTGGACATTTCTATAAGAACTTCGTTTGTTGTGCGATTTGTATCAAAAAGACCTGGAGTATCTATGACGACCAGTGTTTTGCCGAATCTCTCTGTTTCGTCGTATTGTGTACTAGTTGTCACAGAGGTTGCAGATACTTTGTTTTCGAATGCAGGAAATCCTAGTGTGGTGTTGCCAGTGGTACTTTTATCAACACCAGTCGTTCCAATAAGTAACATACGTACTTCGCGATCAATTTCTTAAAGAAAAATAAACATAATTTCTTCTTCTTCTTGAGAAATACATAAAATACACCATTCTGTAAACAAGCGCCTATGATCCTGCTTGGACACAACTGAACTTTTAAAAGTTGGAATTAAAATCAAGTAAAAACATATATACTTTGCAGCTTAGTTTTAATGTTTTTAGTTTTAATGTCAAGTGTTATCCCCATTTAGCTGTTTTTTTATTCCCTCCTTTTATTTTGATAAATTCTGAAACACTAGAAATGTTACAATGCGAAAATATTTATTTATTACATTCAGATTCAAAATGAAATCCCAAGCACTTAAATTTCAAGATTTTATTCCAACAGCGTTATTCTAGACCTGACGTTTCATTTAAATTATTAATTCATATAAATTTAAAATTAACATGTCAATTACTTAAATATTCTTATTAACACACTGGACTAAAAAGTATAACTTCCCGAAAAATAACTGTAAAGCTATTATATATCGTCACCCCCCCCCCTTATTCTGTCACTACCATAACTCCGTTACTATCGGGATATTCCGCTGTTTGTATTTAGTATTTTACGAATGCTATATCAGGACGTTTTTTTGCATGCTTAAATAAATCTGCAACAAAATTCTTAACTAAATTCAAAAATATGCCAAAACAAACAAAATTTTATCTTAAAATGACAAAATGAGTCAAAACCGTGTGTTTCTTTTAAGATATCTGTAGCAAACAAAGGAAGACTTGTGAAAAGTATGAGTAAATAGCTAAGATATGATATTTAAAATGTAAGATAAAACTGCACAATATGAATGTCTGAAAAACAAAGGCTTTGATCCATCGTTTAATTGCTTTTGTGTATGTCATAAGATCAAGGTCACAAAAATTCTACATTTTTCAATTTCCTCCTTTGTGCGTCATCGTGTGGTTTGAATGAATTTTTTTCCCCATTTTTTTTTTATTATTAAAGCGTTGGTTTTAACGCTGATGACCCGGGTTCAATCTTCTGTTTGTCCGAACTTTTAAAACCATTTTTTCAGCTCGATTTCACGCGGGTTTTTTTTTTCAACATCGGACAGAAGACCTCTCGTTGCTCGCAACGAGATCGTTCTAGTTCTTATTATTCATTTTTTTTCCTTTTCCTAGACGCCAACTTTGAGGCCTCATATTTCACTCATTTCTCAATGGATTTTGCTCAAATTTTCAGAGTTTATAGACGTTACTAAACTCTATCAGAATGCTAACTAAAATTTCAAAAAGTCACTTCCGGTTTTGAGTTATTTCCCTTTAAACGAAAATTTATAGGCTTTCGTTTCCAGACAAAGGCTCAGAGACGGCTAAAGCTGGAGCATAAATTTTACTGATTTTAGATTATACAAGGATTGAAGTTGTGCATAGCGGTTTTTGCTTTTGATTTCTCTATTCAAAATGGTGCTGTATAGGGGTCAAAAATTAGAACACCTAAAAGAGCGAAAATTTACACATATTTTGCTTTTTATCTTCTAAACTAAAAATATTTTGTTAAAACATATAGAACAAAATTTGTGCAGAATTACAAGATCTTTCAAATGATATCTCGAAAAAAGGGCTGACTCCTAAATTAAGGGATCTAGAGGGGCCAAATTTTTTTTCCAGATATCACAAAAAAGTATTGACAATTTGTAATACATCTAAGAAGCAAAGTTGTTCAAAATGTCAAGCTTAATCTATTGAAGTCGTCAAAATGCGTCCAGCGACGTCACTTCCGGTCAAACCGGAAGTAGTCAGAAAATGCATATTTTTGCCGTTCTTGACAAGTTTTTGGGTAACATATGTCACTGGAAGCATAAAGCTTAATTTTCCATCCATCGACATCACTTCCGGTCAAACCGGAAGTAGCCTAATATAGCTTAATTTCTAAGGTTTTGATGCAAAATTGAAATTATAAAGTGACTGGAGACGACTAAGCTCATTGCTTTCTTTTGTTGACGTCACTTTCGGTCAAAACAGGACGAAAGACCTACTCGTTGCTATGCAACGAGCTTTGCTTTAGTTCTTAAGAATTATTGTTCTGCAACATTTTTTCCGAAAAAAATACCAGGCACAACCCACTACCTTTTTAAATTATTATACGATCTGAGACAAAAAGAATTAAATATTATCTTACATATGAATCTGAGAAATTGTACGACATCAGAAATGTATTGAGTTAAACAATGACTGTGTTAAGAAACGTTACATGTATTCAAGCTTTTGACGTCGGGCAAGTCACGGATCTTGGTTGTAGTGCTTCGGGTATGAGTGTGTGTCTTTTTTTATCTGATAAAAATATAACTATTTGTGCTTTGTTTTGGTTTGAAATTTGCATATGTAAAATTTGAAACATTAATTTAATGAAAATAATACATGCAGTTTCAAACATTTTATCAATGTTAGTCAGTAATTATCAATGTTGTCCACGAACTTTAAGGACAACCCTCGTACATCCACCATTTGATAAAAAATAAATGGAATACATTATGCGTCGCCACCTATATATGAGAAGCAGTTTAATTGAACTGTTTTGCTAAAATCTTGGAATACGAAGTTAGATATTTGCGTCGAGGGCTCGAATCTCAGTCTCACTACGCTACGTTGAGACCTGTCATTTGAATGAGACCGCATGATTCAAGGCAATAAACGAATAAGATCCTTATTAAAGAATGGCACTGAGTGCCGAGCATATGTCTTTGTTTATAGTCCTCCACAGGTAAGTGGTGGTATCTTTATACGATTGAAATCTCAAGTGGGATTGAAACAAAAAAAATTATAAATGTGGGTCTTAAATTTTAAATTTTATAATGAAAAAAAAAAACAAAATTGAAAATGCTATCTAGTTTCATTCCAAAATATTTACATTCAGCGTAATTTTCTTTGTGAAATCCATTAGATATCCACGACATTCAAATCTCTATAACACACTCGATATCTTGTCACCGCGCGGTAGAATACACAGTAGGAACTATACATCCATTTGCAATACTCTAGGAACACCAAACTGTACATTGTTTTGACACAATTTAATAAAAAAAATTAACCCTGTTAAATTAACTTAAAAATACAACAAATGTGCGTTTAAAATCAATTTGTCACTTTTTCCCCTCGCAATGATTGTTTGTGTTTTTTAACTTTGCGACGTCACAAACGTCACGAACAGCTCTTAGTCTAAAAAGCACACCAGTTTTGAAGGGCGTTAAATTCTCATTAAAGATACTGAAATAAAAAATTATAAAGAGGAAAAATTAGAGAATGAAAATATAAGCATTAAAATCATATTTTGGAAGTCTTCGGTCCTATAATACAAAGGACCGAAGACATCGGTCCGCTAACGCGCGGTATTCAATTTGTCGGCACGGCCAGGTGTGTTATAGGACCGAGGACATCCCAAAATATGAATTCAATGCTCAATTGATGAAATCTTTAGGCCTTAGACAATACTTAAACAAAACGTAAGATTATTTTAGAGAATGTATGTATACGTATTAATATAATTAATATCTAATACTCGCTCAATCCTTACAGGTAGTAAAACTTTGATTTTAAGAGACACGAAAATCCCGTATATACTGTAAATAAATTTCATTTCTTCATTCTTCTTGGAATCTACCATATATAAAAATAAATTTCTAATATAAATAACAGTTTTCGAAAATTAAACCAATTTATTATATTTTTAATTTTGGAAATACCTGTCATCTGCTTTATTCCCAAGCAAACTGATATATAGATGGTTGGAGTCATTCATAATGATTCATGCTTTTAAAATTACACTTAATGTTGTTCAAAATCAATGATGTTTTAATGACATCGAACTCCTGAATTATTGATAATAAAAAAAGAAAAGGTCGATTTCATGCACTTTTAAAAAAGAAAATTAATTTTTTTTGTAAATTTTTAAGCTTTCCTCTTATCAAGGGATGGTCTTGATTTAAATATAGGAATTACAATAATTGAAAATAAAAAATTCTACCTCAGAATTCGAAAAATTCAATTACTTTCTCCTGTCGAAAGGGCAAAAACGCATCAAATGCAATGGGATTGAAATTTGGTCCAGGAAAGTGAACTAGTACTACCAATTACAGGAAAAAAGAATAATATTACTGTTCAATATTTTAAAGAAGTATTATTTTTGAGCAGAGTATAAGTTATTTGCAATTTTATCAACCTGGGGTTGTATTTTAGTTCGAAATAGTTAATAAATAGACGGTATTGTGAAAATGTTTAGTTTTGTTTGCAGTAACCAGAAAATCATAAATAAAGCAAACATACATTGATTCACCACAGTGAAAACTTATATTTGCTTTTTTATTATGACCAACTTGATATGCCATTTAACATGATAAAAATATATTGTGCCTACTCATTCAGAAATACCCCCTAAATAAGTTGGCTTCACAAAAACAACAAGAAATGACGTTGCAATTTAAATACAAGATTGAATTCAGCTACATATATTTACATTTCCATTGTCTTTGTCCGAGATAAAATTCCAAATTTTAAATGTATTTTAGTTCCCCATCAATGTATTGGCACGGTTCCAAAAAAAATTAGACAGAAGCAGGGCTTGGAGCACGTGGATTGGCGGAGTCAAAGCATGTAAATATAAGGAATAACTGTCAGATTTTTCAATTCCATGAAGTTGATCAATTGATTGGCTTGCGTTATAATTTTATGCAAATTATCACACAAGCCAAACGATTGATCACATGATGAAATCGAAAAATAAGACAGTTATTCCTTAAATAAGGTACATTAAAATATATTCAATTAGATGAATATGTGTTTCTTTTTCTTTTATGTTTTTTTTAAAATCTTTTTTTAAATATCAATTTCTACATGACTTGTCACTGAAAAAAATCAATTTCACATTCCGAAAAAAAGATTTTTTATTGAATTATGATAAATATCTATAATTCTCAGGATTCAGAATCGATCAAAATTAATAAAAAAAAATTCATTATCGTTAGAGTTCGAGTCTCATTATTATTGATCAAATTTGTAATTTCAAATATAAGACTTCAGTTAAATCTAAATATAAAGTGCGGATTAACCAATGTTTTTAAAGATTTAGTTTTGTTGAATACACCATAGAGGAAACCCCTTTAATTTAAATGCATTTATTAAGAATGTGTGTTCTTTATCTAGTTAAACAAAGGGGAATATGATTTTGAAAACTGGCTACTCAGACAAACATTTACACATGTATTACGATTAATTTCGTAATAGGTTTTTCTCAAAAGTTAACGATTTATGTCCAAGTCAAACATATTGTTCATGACACCCCCCTGTGGTCATGTTAAGATACTCTAAAACTTTGTTCCTTAAGAGGTCTGGGAGGTTGTTGCCATATTCAGAATTATATGGCTTCCCTTTAAAAGATGAGCTTCATATAAAGATTTAAATAATCATGATCAAATTTTAAAATTATAATTTTTTATAATTTTTTTTTTTGGCCAAATGATAGTTGACAATGTAAGATATCATTATAGAAAAGTGCCTTATATCTGATGGTTAATTTGTTACCCCAGCCTCCTTAAATGAACAAAATTAAATAATGTTTTATTGGAATCAACCAAAGTCGATTATAAGGTATATTTATTACCTTATAACATCATCCAGAAAAAAAGACTGTAAAGAATATAGGACAGAGCAGACACTTTATTCAAAATGCCTCTCTTGTATCCTTGACATAATCAAAATAATCAACTTCAATAAAATACATATAATATTATTACATGTTTAGTTGATATTTATGTCATATTAAAAAAAAAGAATTGCATTCTGGAGAGAGCAAAAGTATAAGGCTAAAATTTATTTTTACAAAACAAAGCAATAGCAGAGCAACAAGAACCTCCAAAACAGGCTAAGTCATTAGAGGAAATGAAAAACTAGTATATGGATATAATAAACAGAATTCAAGCTAAAAAGTCCATTTAAATTACAATATTGACGTCTAAAACATCAAATATGGGATCAGTAGCCATGGATGAGTATAAATATCCCCTGCCGACCAGTGATCCACCAAAAATTCAAAGTGTAAATAATGACCTAACAGTTAGTATCAAATACATTAGTCAGCATTTGACTCAATGATAAATTGTATTTGCTGACAATACCAATGTACTAGTTATGTACTAGTATCGACCTGGGACAAGACTAATATACAATGTACTAATATCGACCTAGGATATTTCAAAATGGTGCCATCAATGAGTCAGTTGAGATTCTTCTTTGTCAATAAATTACCTCGTAGTGGACTTTTGCAAAGAGCGTTGAATTTTACAGTTGTCGGCTTTGTTACAACGCAAAATGTAATAAGTAATAACAACGTGAAATGTAATATACCTGGATTATTACTTTTTGCGTTATTACATTTTGCGTCAAGATCAACGCAAATTATAATAACGCAAAATGTAATAACAAGAGTTTTAGATTATTACATTTTGCGTCGAGATCAACGCAAAATTTAATAACGTGCGTTTTTGTTGTTACATTTTGCGATATTTTATTTTTGCACTGAGGACAACGCAAAATGTAATAAAATAATATGTCATAAAACAAAATATAAATATTTTTATTGCATTTAACACATGGGAAACACGCTTTACAAAATATTTAGAAGTGTGCTATATATTACATGTGTTCTTGCGTTTTGCTCAATCTCGACGCAAAATGTAGCAACGCAAAATGCTATAATCCAAACACCGTTTTATTACATTTTGCGTTTTTACATTTTGAGTTGATATCGACGCAGAATATAATAATCTTCAAAAAAGTGTTGTTACATTTTGCGTAATTACATTCTGCGTTGATTTCGACGCAGAATGTAATAACGCGAAATGTAATAATCCAGGTTTATTATATTTCGCGTTGTTATTACATTTCGCATTGTAACACGTACGGCTTACTTTACACTAGGACAATATGCAGAATCTCTTTTACAATATAAATATTAATCTCCACATTTATTTAAACGAAAATAATGGGTTAGTTCAATGCAAAAATAAGTTGCCCTTGAAGAAAACAACCATTCTTTCCTTAACTCCTGCCTTCATATGTTAAAGCCCCTAACACCCTACCTATGACCAATAGAAAGGTTTCCTTATCTATAACCAATTTTGTACCTCTGTACCACAGGCGACGGTAACATACTGTTTTTGATTTTATGTAATCACTATATATATATACAAAAAAAGAAAGGGAAACAACGTCAGCCCGAATTTACACAGAGTCGATCTCGGAAATATTTCGTATTTCATAGAAAAAAGAATGTAGCCAATTAAATTATAACTAGAAATCATACTACAATAAATATTCTTAAATAAAACAGAAACCTCGTTACTTTTTATAGCGTTTAAGTTGGGTAATACTAACTCGATATCCCGTTGTGCGTGTCGATGTACTTTAAGTCGTCCACTAAAACGATGCAAAATTCGCACATTTTCTCCAATTTTGAAGTCTTTCCAGAGATTGAAAACACAAAGTAAAGATCCAGTGTTCACGAAAATCATCTTTTTCTTTTGTTAATTGGAATTAAAAGGTACACCAACTCCGATTTGAATAAATACGGTAGCTTTTTTCGTTCACAGAGAGGCTCGAGCCCAGAACAGACGACATATTGGAAAACCCCCTGATAGGTAAAAGGCGGAACGTGATTGGTAAGATCTGTTCTAGAAAAGCACCATTGATCAATCACATCTCGCGTTAAATATTGGATGCAATGTTTAGCGAATTTAGTGGACGACTTAAACTACATGTACATCACTTGCATGACAGGATATCGGATCTGCAAAACACGACTTAAACGATTCTTAAATGATCGCGATGCTATTTTTATTAAAGAGTGATTATTACTGAATGATTCCAGACGTTTTTTTTCACTAGCTGCAAGGTATTTTATTGAAAACATGAGTCATTTCCGAGATCGACCCTGTGTAAATTCTAGCTGACGTTGTTTCCCTTTCTCTTTTTGTATACATATAGTGATTACCTAAAATCAAATACGGTATGTTACAGGCCCCTGTGCTCTGTGCATGAAACATGGTTAAATGTCCAAGTAAACTGTCATCTGTAAAAGTCATCCCTTCTCGTAAAGTCCATTAGAAATTGTTCATATGAAGAGCACGCTCTTGCTTATGTAGTCAACTGATGAGATATATACCGGGTATATATATACATTTAAGTTAACTTAAAATTTTTTATTGTCAATAAGTGTCCTCCTTGAATGCTCAAGTCTGAAATATTGTATGACAATGTATTATAATGGTCATTTTGTTTCATGTCTTAGGAGAGACAGAGATTGACCAATAAAAATCTAACAATTAAAATTCCAGCTACGTGGTGCGTCACTATACTTCTTCTCCCACCTACAGTCTTGGAGGATGGGTGGTTTTTCAAAGTTGTTACATGTAATTATTTCATTATGTCTTCAATCGGCAAAACTTTGGTTGTCATTCTTGGTCACTCCATTGGTGCGTCGTATTCACGAATTCTTGAAATATGGTCCGGACATTAGATATTCTGCAAACCTTGGTCTTAGAAAACGCATTCCGTTTTGTTCATGGGTGTGAGTGGAAGGAAGGTTCGTGATATAATATCTAAGAATATGGAGAATATTTGTGCTTTAGGTCCCGATGTTGTTGTTATAAAGTAGGATTCTTCTCATATTTCATGTATACCAAAATTAATGTAATTTTTACAGAATCAAGAATACAATATCACTAAGTGATGTTATCAGTGAGATTAAATTTGACCGTTTTAATTTTGAGGCAAGGACATTTTAAGGTTATTACCTTTTTTCCTGGACATTACGAATAAAAAAAAATACCATTGCCAATCATGTAATCACTACTTCCTTTTCAAGAAATTGAATGTTTTTCTTTTTGCATGAAGAGAAACAACCATAACGGGCCTCTAACATGACATTACCAAACTGACAAATATAATTTAACTAATATGGATATTGGCTGGACCGTGCTGATTGCGCATACGGAGTTTAAGCACCTACAATGTTCATAATGTAGTGTGTATTGTTTTAATTTTCTGTATATTTACTTAATTATGGTCTATATTAAGATATTATCGTACATGCTTATCATTGCGTGCTTTAATAAGAAAATAAAGCATTTGTCAACGAACTTTTTGGACAACCCTCGTATCATTTATTTTCATATGCTTTTTTACGGTAAAGTTGTCACAATTTTTTTTTTTGTCACAAAGTTGTTTTTCAATGGATTTTTGGCTCAAATCTGTGCTTAGATTGGAAGCTTTTAAAAGCTAACATAGTTCTAGATTGTTTGAAAATTCATATTTATTTGACATATTTTGAAACTTTAGGCATTTAAATTTTGACTTGTTCTGTATCCGATTTTTCGAAATTTCATATTTGAATCAGTTATGAAATAACAAGAGGCCCATGGGCCTTATAGGTCACCTGAGTATTGTGTAACAACTTTCAAACAATTAAATTTGGTTCGTGTTTTAAACCAGAGGCCATGAAATTCAAAATTCACAATTTTGAAAGAGGCACCATTGCTTATCATAATTAAAAATACTCTACTTACTCAATACCTTAAGGTAGATCAGAGTTACAAAGAGAATATGTTCTTCCACTTTATAACCAGTTGTGCACCTCACCCCAGAAGAACCACTGACCCTGGGGCCACATATTTCAAAATTTTGCAAATTTTATCATAAAATGGTTGATTAATACCAAACAGCAGGTTTCAAAGCATTACTTTATTTTCAGACTATGTACCCCCCCCTTTCCCCTCTGGGCATAAAAATAATCATTTTGCTAGATGCACCTTTCTTCATCATAAATATATATACTTGGGTCATTGGCATAAAATTCACAATTTTGGAAAAGGCACTCTTGCTTATCATAACTATGTGCTTAGTTAGTTTATTCAATACTCAGAAGCAGAGAATATTTTCAAAGAATAAATGCATTTTCACTATATAATCTATAGAGCCCCGCCCTAACACCAAAACCCCTGACCCTGGGGCCATAAAATTCACAAATCTGGAAGAGGCACTCTTGCTCATCATAACTATGTACTTAGTTAGTTTAATTTATACTCAGAAGCAGAGAAGAAGATTTTCAAAGAAATAATGCATTTTCACTATATAATCTATAGAGCACCGCCCTAGCACTAGAACCCCTGACTCTGGGGCCATGAATTTCACAATTTTGGTAG
The DNA here is from genome assembly GCA_003671525.1 of Saccostrea glomerata. Taxonomy (NCBI): domain Eukaryota; kingdom Metazoa; phylum Mollusca; class Bivalvia; order Ostreida; family Ostreidae; genus Saccostrea; species Saccostrea glomerata. Next base: position 14,485 of record PRKT01002099.1, on the reverse strand, counting down.
AGGACTCAATGCTCATTACATTCATGCTAACAGTTTGCCTGCTTGATGTCCAGAAGTAAAGGAGAAGATTTTTAAAATTGCAATAATTTTAGTGGCTTTGGCCCCACCCTTCAGGCCCTAGGAGGGGCGGGGACCATGAAATTCACAATTTTTGTTTCCCTTCACCCATAGATGCTGTATACCAAATTTTGTTGAAATTGGTTCAGTGGTTTTAGAGAAGAAGCCCAAAATGTTCAAATGTTAACACACGACGCACGACACACAACGCACGACACACGACGCACGACGACGGACGAAAACGGATAGCAATAGGTCACCTGAGTTACTCAGGTGACCTAAAAAATGATATCTTAACAAATTCTAATTACATTCTCTACGTAGAATTTTTTTTTAAATGAGACCATCTGTCTCCAAACAGACGTAAAAAGGATATCAACACTTTCGTTTAGAGTCAACATTTTGCAAGCTTTATTGTCGATACAAATAGCCTAATCAGCAAAGTTATATAATCGTTTAATAATGTAAAAACTCACTGACATTTTACATACATATTGTTAGGCCATTATTCAATTCAGATGTTTCCGTTTATCAGAGAACACCAAACACGTAACGAACGAATATCTGTATTACGAACGGTAAACTTGTTTACTTTGTGATTACCTGTGTAACTGACGAAACGTACGGACGAATCACACGTATGGAAAAATAAAAATTATTTGTAGATTTGATAAGTTTAATCACTTTGGTGTTCCATGTACCAGTATTATATAAATATATGCATATGTTCAGGTGTGTATTTATTGATTTCTTTTGATGAACTTATAATAAATGAAAGTTGATCCATTTTATATTAAAGCATTGGCAGACCAGAGGGGGGTTCCGGTGGTTTGAACCCCCTTTTATTTTTTGTACAGAGGGAGAGAGAGAGAGAGAGAGAAATTTTTCTGTAATATAGATATTCAAACATCTAATCATTTGAAAAATAAAAAAAATCGCTGTCCTTTCTGCTCGCTAGATCGGTAGATTTTTTGCATTTTTGCTTTCCTCCTTGTACCTTCACAACCCCGTCTAAGGGCTCCGAACACCAACAAGTAACACGCAAGGAAGATTCCAGCAAACTTTAGCTATACCATTTTTGGACCATCTTCAGAAGTAGTATGCATAAATATTTTTAATCAATAAAGAAAATGTTAAAATGTTCCTGTAGTATGCAGAAGGAGGGGGCTCACTTTTTCTCAGAATAATCTTTTGCTGCAGTTTAAAATAATATTTTGTTTTGGAAGCTCCCGCCACATCTTTTGTTGCCGAAAATACGCATATTCAAGATTGAAAGTAATGTACCGAACAGAAAAGTTACACAAAGCCCCCCTCTACCCCTTCCCAATTTTAAAGTGTGGTGCAAAGGTTTTTTTTTTTTGTTTGTTTGTTTGTTTGTTTGTTTTTTTGCTTGTGAAATGTTTTTGGAGCCCCCCTTCTTTTAAATGAAGCTACGGACTTGAAGAGGTCATGGTGTGATTCTATGCATGAGTGCTGGGTACATCGACCGCAGAAGGATAAAACGTACGCTGAACTAGGACCTGGGGTCCCCCGCAAATAGTTCGTCATTTTGCGTAGTAATAAAACATTCTAAGAACTCTCCAGGCATTAAAGGCACAAAAGTAAATTTATCGATATCAATACGGAGACCTCAGGTCACCTTATATATTAATTGAATTTCTTTTATATGATAGACAAAATGACTCCAAAAAATAATATTGATAACTTTATAAAGATCAAAATTCTAATTATATATATTAGCAGGAACGTGAAAGTAATAAAGGGTGACCAGAGGTAACCTAATATTGTACATCAATAGAGGGACAAAAGATCACCTTACATTGTACATCCGTAGGGGGACCAGAGGCCACCTTATATTTAAAATCATTAGGGAGACCAGTGGTCACCTTATATTGTACATCATCAGAGTAATCATAGGT
>PRKT01002098.1:0-34475 GCA_003671525.1 Saccostrea glomerata | reverse complement strand
AACAGATTTAACGAAATTAAAATCAACTCAAAATAACTTAATTTTTATTATTATTATAATTATTATTCTACTTTTATATAGCGCCCTTTAAAAGTATGGAATAACCCTAAAGCGCTTTCCACGTAGAAAACAATTACAATATAAAACAAAGGACGGGTATAATATAAAATAGCAAAAAGGAAAAAAAAATCATAGGGAATTTTTTTTAATCTATATATAAAACCAACTGGATGCTCCATTGTGACTAGAGCCATATAAACTAAAGGCGAGTCTAAAAAGATGTGTTTTTAGATTTCTTTTAAAAACTTCAAGTGACTGTTCTTTCCTAAGATCCAGCGGGAGGCAGTTCCACAGGGTGGTTGAAGATACATCAAACCTTCTATCTCCATACATCTTACTTCGAGTGCGTGGTTTAACAAGGCTCAGTGAATCCCCAGACCGTAGTGAACGTTGTGGGCGATAGACCTGAACCAGTTCCTGGATGTATTTCGGGGCTAGCTTCTGTAAGGCCTTGAAAGTGAACAACAGAATTTTATATTGTGCACGGTATGCCACAGGTAGCCAGTGAAGAGTTATGAGAATTGGTGTTATATGTTCATGTTTTCTCAAACGTGTCACCAGTCTGGCTGCAGTGTTCTGAACTTTCTGCAACTTTTGCAAGGATGTGGCATTGAGGCCAAACAATAGTGCATTGCCATAATCAAGTCTAGATGTCACTTAAGATCTAACAAGTGTCCTGCAAGCACCCTCTGTTATGAGTGATCATATTCTACCGATGTTACGAAGATGCAAATAACAGGATCTTGTAACCGAATTGATTTGACAGTCCATGCTTAATTTGCTGTCGAAAAATACCCCGAGATTTTTAACACAGGAAGCATTACTGATGACTGATCCACCAAAAGCGAGTTTACGTCCTGTAAATTCATTTGCCATACGTTTCGCTGTAAAGATGATGAGTTCAGTCTTATCCTGGTTTAACTTAAGGATGTTGTTTTGCATCCAGTCTTGTAAATCAGACAGACACACAGACAATTTTTTTTACAAACAAATTTTTGAAATGTTCGGCTTTACTTGTTTTATACACAAATATGCTTTGTTTTTTCTCCATTAGTATCTTTTAGTAAAAAACATGCAAATTAACAAAAAAGTCCGTTCTTTTTTGTAATTATAGTTTTGTACGCAAACTACCTTACTTTTCCGGTTTTAATCTACGTTTTGATACTTTACTTTTTTCCTGGCAGGTAAAATTTCAAAATCGTCAAATCCCGGAAAAAACGTAAGATATTTTGGACTAAAAAGTAAATAGCACCGTAATCGTGTTTCCCTTTCAGCTATTGTAATTCTTATTAAGCCATGCATCTTAAAAGGTTTATTTTCTTTTAATGCGAACCGCTTTAATCGCTCCATTTATCTCTTACAGTTTCTACAGAAAAGTCACAAATTTATCTGAAAAGTTCTCGAGTTCTTGAAGTGGGAGAAACGGATTGGACCATTGAACTTTGAACTCCCGATTTGTCAATTATAAGCGAAACCTCTTTAAGCCTTCGAAGACCATAACATGAAAATAGACTCAATTAATCATTTTGATTTTGAATATCCGTAGTTCTAATAAAGCACATGAACATTTTGTATAATTGTTAGACTATCAAATTTTTTTAAAGAATCATAGTAATTTAAAATTTTGACTATTCTCATATTATGGTCCTGAAGCCGGGTGCTGTTTTGTGAGATAGTTTAACGAAAGTTTTATAAATCATCATGAAGGGAGAAAAATATAGAAAATAAATTAATATTATAAATAAAGTGTCATAAATAAACAAACAACACCAATATAACATTTTAAACGCTAAAAAATTATTCACTTCTCATAGGATTCGGAAGCTAATTGAGCCAACAAAAAAGGTAAACCCCAATTTTCAATACATAGAAAATGTATATCGTTGCGAAAAAGTCCCCAATAGCCCCCCCACACCCACCCACCCCGGGTCTGACACCTATGTTTATTTACAAAGTTGCTTTCTTTCTTTCTTTATCAAATTTTTTTTATAGTTTATTCAATTTTACTTTTGGGCAATTATTGCAATATAAACTTAACTAATACAAACTCAAAAAAGATAAATAATAAGAATTAACTCATTTAGAAGAAATAAGAAAATGTCGAAAATGATAAGTTACATTATTATACTTCTGTTAAAATGTTTCCTATATAAAGTTTAGAAGGTAAAATTGCTATCTTTGATAGTCAACGCGTAGCAAAGCTATACCCCGGAGTATACAAGGGGTGATCAAAAGTTCGCACACTATCTCTATATCTATAAAACCACAATTCAGCTTAGAATGAAATTCGGTGCACACATAGCCATACACAAGGTCAATAAATAGCATATGCTAAATAAAGTTTTTCTCATTATTTGTGACGTATTAATGTGAAAATGACGTCACTATGTTGGTCACTTGTGACGAAAAATGGTTGTCTCTGTCGAACTAGTTCAACAAACGACTGTCCAATTTTTTTGTATATCTTAGAAACCCCTCTGCAGTATCATATAATAATTTGTACACAGTTTATTAAGATGAATGAGTTCCTATAAATTCATTTAATGATTGGATTGATCGTTGTAGTGAAGGAAGGCAGATGGTTAAAAATGATACTTGTCATCTTGCCCAGTGAAAGCAAGTTTGAAAAGATATGTATTTTTAATTAAGCAATTTGCTATCAAAGACCTCAAATTTATGCTTTGAAAAATAGTTGAACATTTGAACAATAATATAATTTTTAAATACCTGAGATATCGTTTACTTCAGATTTTAATAGACATTCTCTGTAACCACTTAAACTTCGCTGCCACGTATGGTCACCAATTTTTATGAAACGTCACCCATGCTTAGTGCTTGACACCAGAAACAAATATCAAACAAAATTGCGTTGCTAAGTGTCTCGGTTGCTATGGCAACAGCCGGAAAAGTTTGAAAAATCAAAATTTTCAGCCCCTTTAGATCTTGACTGTGGCTTAATAAAAACTAGAAAAAGCAAACAAACCATTCTCACAAAAACATGACACCTTGATGTCAATTATACTGTAAAGAAACTGGTAAGAATATATCTCTAAGTAAGTGGTTACCAAAGATACATTCGGAATGCATTTAAAATGCTGAAATTTGCTGAAAAACACTCCGTATTCACTAATGTTGGGTGTTACATGCTCAAACTCAATCAACAACTTCAGAAAAACAATGAAAATATTTGATCTTAAGTATAAAAGAATAAACAATATTATTCTATAAATAACTTTTATGGTTGCCATGGTAACACAGTGTAACCCTGCAAAACCATTTACTTAGATTAAATTAATGCTACTGTCTTGAGGAAAAACATGAAAATTCAAGACTGGCAAATATGCATCCTTAGGACCTTGCATCACCAAAACCATAAAAAAAATGGGTATAATTGCTACTTTGCAGTGTAACCATGGAAACAAAGTACCAGTGCTTAAAAGTGAATTATTTTTCGCTGCATTAAGAATTAAATTGTAATGTAATCAAGAAACAAATTAAAGGACTCAGCTTGAATAGTACTTATCTGTTAGAACTGAAGTTGAATATCATATATTGATAAAATTTGATGAAGAAAACAACACTGTTGCTATGGTTACCAAGAAGGGAAAATGTTTGATTTTTTTAACTTTATAACAATATTAAACCCTGTGTGTCAACTTCTTGCATCCACTTAGAGATTTGATGATAGTCAAAATTAAAAGTCAGGTTAGCTGTTAATAAATATCAATCATAAAAGTTTGGGGAATCTAGATTAAAGGGTAAGTATCCAAGGAGAGAAAATATTTTTCAGGTTTTTAAGCATACATTTTCTGCTTATTTCCATAGAAACCCTATATCTAAAGAATCTAATCTGAATTTTTTTCGAATGGGAAAACTAGGAGCACACCAACATCTTTAAAAATTGATCATAAGTTATGAGGAAATTTGCTTTTTAAAAAGTTAAGATCAGATTCAAAAATACAGAGTGTTACTTTGAAGGCTCTCTGTGGTATTGTGGTATAAAAACCTTGGCAACCATTGCCAACCAAAATGAAATATCATATTTTGTTCTCGGTATATATTTCAAGTTTCTTTTTTCTATTATTTGGTCACATTTCATCCTATAATTGCTTTTTATTTTTACGTTTATGACTTTATAATTTTCAATGAACATTTTTTTTTACTTTTGAATACTTTGTTACCATAGTAACGTATGTAGATTTATCAAACATATTCATAATGCATTTCAGACATCTGACCTTCAACTTTTGGTAACAGTCATTGCCAATTGTTTGCTTTGCCGCAAATGTTAACTATTGGGCTCTAAACATGTTAAAAATGTCATTTTTTTAACTTGAAGACATGTTGCCATGGTAACTATAAAGCATAGCAACCAATTTTTGCCTGATTTCAGTTTAGGGTATCAATGACTTTTATCATAGAGAGTTTGGCGAAATTCTGAGACTATGCGTGCCACAGCTCCTATATAAAATTTCAAATCATTACAGAGATTGGCTCTTAAACACATTAGATATGACAAAAAGGAGGCACCCATTCTATATCCACCTTGAATAAAGATCTCTTCCGAGACAGAAGATTTGTGTTTTGTTGGTCGCCATGCTTATTTTTGGAAAGGATATTCTTATCCACAAATTCCGTTGCCGAGATTTGACCATTTCTGACATATGAACTGTTCTTGTCATAAAAATTAACTTACCTGGAAAGAAATATAAAACTCAGAAAAATCTTTCAATTTTTGTGACAGAACGCTACGGAGGAGGTCACGTGACCGCCAAAATCACTTGATTCGCGCATGCGCAGAACGGCTGTTGATGTGCATTAAAATCGGAGAGGATTAATTCAAAACATAATCAACTTTGAAACCAAATATTCTTTCTTTTAATGGAAGTTATTCAATTAGTTTGCGAACTTTTTGATCACCCCTCGTGGTTTTTGCTATTCACCCTCGGAAAATTTTTATGCAATTTTTGCCACCAATTATGATTTCCAGGGATAAATCTATTAACTGATGATGTCAAAATGACTTCAGTAGCATTGTGACGTCATCAAGATATAGGATTCTTCTTGTAGTATTATCTTACTAAAAACAAGATGTGTTTGTGAAACACAATGCGCCCGGCGGCAACAAATATCTAAAAAGCTATTTTAAGCATGCTTGCATATGTCGCAGTCAAGGTCACCAGGTCATTGACCTTGAAGTCATTGGAAAGAAATTGATTAGTGGAGTATGCACACCAAATATGAAGTCTCTATCTTTTATGGTTCAAAAGTTATGGTTAAAGTTACAAAAAAGCTATTTTTAGCATATAGGTCACAGTCACAGTCACCAGGTCATTGACCTTGGTGTCATTTGAAAGAACTTTATTTGTGTAGTATGCATACTAAATATGAAGTCTCTATCTTTTATGGTTCAAAAGTTATGGCGAAGGTTAAAGTTTGCCGACAGAAAAGCTATTTTTAGCATATAGGTCACATTCAATGTCACAAGGTCATTAATATTAGTGTCAATTGAAAGCACCTCATTAGTGAAGTATGCATACCAAATATGAAGTTTCTACCTTTCATGGTTCAAAAGTTATGGCGAAGGTTAAAGTTTGGGGACAAACAAACAAACAAACAAACAAACAATCAAACAAACAAACAGACAGACAGACAGACAGACAGACAGACAGACAGGACAAAAACAATATACGCCTCGGATCTATTGATCCGGGCGCATAAAAATTCAAATCTCAAAAACTGTAATTATACATCAGTATAATAAAACATTTATCCACTGGTTGTGAGTGGGATAGCGCTTTCATCAAACCCTTGACAGGAACAGTTCCCTATCGCGGGTTTGATAAAAGAGCTATCCAACTCACAACCAGTGGATAAGTGTATATTATTTTTCATCCGAGCAAGAGGATAAAAAGGGTTCCAATCACCTTGCCTATATACATGTATACAAATCAGCCGTGCTCTTGATTCAGTCATTTTGTCCATCTTATCTTAATCATTACTATACATGGACAGGTAGTATGACAGCGAATTTATCCTGATAATTTGACTTCCTTCCTTTCCTCCCTGTTTTCTTTCCTCCCTGTTTTTACCCGTTTTAAATGCCTTATCACCAATTCAAAAATTACCTCAATATTTTATTTCTACCTGGGGTTTGATTGACGTGTGTAAAAATAGACTTCCGATCACTATATCTAAGGCGGGTGAATGATATTTACCGAGTTTTTAAATTGAGGGAAAAAGGTTTATAATTATGTATTTCTAAATTTTACATAATTTGTTGTACATTTAACTCAATTTCACGAGAACCCTTTTTCGACACCGGTTTTTCTATGTAATTCTAACTAAGCTATGGACGGATGAGGTGTATCTAAATAAACTTGGAGAATTGTACCGTTAAATTTTCTGTGCAGTATGGAATTAAAAAGCACCTGTTTGACGTAAGAGGTTTTTTTTAATGCCCTCAACCGTGAAATGTTGATACCTGAAGCCTTAATTGGGAAGTTTATCTAGGATCCTCTACAGGTGAGTGTATGTTTTATATACTCTATATATAGGTCATTTACACCTGTACGTGTATATATCGTATTCTTTAAAGAGTACCGAATATAGATGAGATAGATATTATACATATTTTAATATTCATTTTTTTATTATGAAATAATTGAATTAAATTTGACATAGGCGCCAATAAATTGAAATTGAGGCATGATTATCATATCTAGTGTAGGGGTTTGTCACAGGTAGCTTTAAATAATTTCCACATCTTACAGGTAAAATTTAAAAGCCGATTTCTAAAAACTAAAAAATGTATGTTTTATATTTTTCTCATTTATGAATAAATAATATGAAACGGGAAAATATGATATCTCATTTTGGAATAAAGATTAAATAAAAGAAGAAATGGGATATTTCTGTGAACTTAGCGTTTACGCGGATCCCCTTGAGCCCCCGATATTTGTTATGAATGAATATTCCAAATCGATTGCTGCATTCCCCTTGTAGTCCCCCGATAATTGTTGTTGTTCTTTAACTTGCATTAAAAATTTTCATTGAAGCACACATTTGTGAAAACGAATATAAAATAGCGTTTTCAGTATGAATAGATATACACTACATTGTTTATCAACAGGACAGAAACCATTACTTGGAAGACTAAAGAGCTCTTCCGTCCCTAGTATTTTCTGCTGGACAAAGTCATCGGCAGCATCAACTTCAAGATCTTCTCGAGTAGAAGGCCTGGTGCAGAAAAAGAGAAAATTTGAGGAAATTTGCCATGATGACCTTGAGGACAGCATTAATGAATCAAATGTAGACTTTGTTAAAGAGATTGTGACAGTTGATGTGTCAACAAGCAATGATACTAACATTACATCATGTAGTCCAGAATTTAGAGAAATGCAGACACAAACACAATCACAACCATTATTTTGTGTAGATCATTTTGAAAAAGATGATGCTGCCATTCACTTTTATACAGGTCTAGAAACATATGGTAAATTTATGTATGTACTTCATTCACTTGGACCTGCTGCATATTGTCTGAATTATATTTTTTTTCGAGTGCAAGGAGTGTCGATTCCAGATCAATTTTTTTATGACTTTAATGAAATTAAACAGGTACACTACAAACTTTGAACTTTATATATTTTTCAATGTATCTGAGAGCACTATAAAAAATATTGTTTATATTTGGATTATATTCATGTCAAAGCAATGGCAAGAGGTGTCCATATGGCCGCCTCAATGTGGCAGAGTGGTTTTAATAAATAAATGAATAATTAATAAAGAATATTTATTTATCTCAAAGTGTTGTACAGTTATTATTATCATCATTGCACTTTTCACCTTGCATGTTACTAATTCTGTCTGGCTGACCTTGTCGACCTTTGACATTACGTGTAACGTAGTTTTATTGGCCAAGGGTTTTGGCGGTAAGTTTCTATTGTTCGATGTGTTGTGCGGGGGGCACTTCCTTCTCGCACAGACAGCCAACGTTACCGGCTGTGAGATTCGTCTCGACCATATTTGGGCTTTACTACATTTAAAGATTATTATATATTGAGTATTTGTATACAGACACATACAGTAAGTCTTATCTATTTTTCTACTTTTATCTTTCTATCTTTACGTAATATAACTTCTTTGATTGAAAGAGAGAACGAGTGAAGTTTTGAAATAAAGTTCATTGTCTCTTGTAAAGTATTATTTTTCAGTAATCATATTGATTATAAGCAACACTGGATATAGATGTTGTAAATTTGTACAGTTTTATTATTTTTATAATCAGCTATAATATTGTTTTGAGATTACGGCTGAACCTGTGATTGTTGTTTTATATAGGTTCTGTATAATAGATCTTCAATATTAAGCCAGCGATTTATAAGCAGCCTGATTCCATAAATTGGTACGCTATAGGAATTATTACTTGTTTTTACATTTTTAATATACTTTGATAAATTACTCAAACTACGTAAATTTCTATCTAAACACGATTTTGTTTATTCTGTAATTTATAAGAGTTATTTCCCTTTTTACGCATTCATGAATTTGAGCCATTTACAATGTGAAATCTATATTTGTTTTTAGTAAAATCCGTGTCGATGTATGAGGACTACATTGTACTGAAGATATTGGTTGATGTCATTTACATATTGTATTTTATTTTCTTATAGGGCCGAATTTTTCACTATTGATTACATGTATGTGGAATGGGATCCATGCAATAAATAATCGAACCTCGACCAACTGTGTTATCATCTTTATGACACGGTCACATCAATCCCTTGTCAGATATTTTTCACCTTCAGATTTTAAAGCTAAATTTCCTAAGACTAGAGCAATTTTACATGCAACAGAGTTTCCTATTAAAAAACCAAGTTCACCAAGAGCACAACAAGCCACATTTTTAACCTATAAAAACAGAAACACAATGAAAGCTTTGATAGGTTGTACACCAGGGGTCTCATAAGTTTTATTAGTCCAGCATATAGTGGTTCAACCAGTGACAGACAAATTGTAGAAAGAAGTAGTTTGAAAAATCTGTGTGATCAAGGTGATAGTTTAATTGCTGACAAAAGTTTTAATGTACAAGATATATTTGCTACAAAAGATATTACAATAAATATTCCTACTTTTTTAAAAAACAGAAATGACTGCAGTTGAATGTCATATATTGATAAAATTAGCTGGAGAAAACAACACTGTTGATATGGTAACCAAGAAGAAAAATTGTTCAATTTTGTAAACTTTAAACTACATGTATTTTTAACCTGTGTGTCAGCTTCTTGCATCCAATTATAAGATGGATGATAGTCAGAATTAGACGATAGGTTAGCCAGTAATAAATTTAAATAACACAGGGGTTTGGGAATCTACATACATTTACATGTGGTATCCATCGAAACATATTTTTCTGCTTATTTTCATAGCAACGATCCATTTCAAGAATCTGATTTGATTTTTTCAAAATCAAGCATGATTCCATTATTGATTTTTTCAAACTTTCAGTTAAAAATAGTTTCATTTATATTCTGAAATATAATGTTTAATTATCGAACTTTCCTTATTTTTAGCAGGTCGAGGAAACTACCTTATATGGATATTGTTGCGACTGCGCACAGAGGTGCTCACAGCAAACAATGGTCCAATCCAGTGAATGAGCCGAAAAGCATGATGGTCTACTACATGTTTATTTTTACTACAAACACGTGGGTCAGGGAAATTTAGAACGCGATTTCAAACGACTGCAGGAAAAGTCAGCTAGCAATTTTTTTTAAACGTGTTATGAAAAATACGAAAATTAGGTACTAATTAAGATTCCCAATGCTCACATTAACAAACAAAGTCAGTTTATTTTGTTAAATAGTACTTTGAAATTCCGCTCACAAAGTCTTCACAAGTAAATAAGACTCAAGTTTATAACTCGATATTCGTTAAATTGCCATGTTACTGGTTAAATTAGTTGTTGCTAAGTTATTTTTTTTACTAGAAATTAAAGTTGCATGTTATATACCAAAGAAAAAAAGAATTCTTAAGTTGCACCTTTTTTTATTATTATTTACCTGTTATAAATGCACATTGATCATAGAACGTGAGTAGCATATATTTGGAAGTTGTATACGTTGGAAACATTGACAATACGTGGGTACACCTCAGAGTTGATTGTTTTTGGACCAAGGAATAGTCACGTAAAATTGACTTTTCACCGACAGCACAGCACGGGGAAAGCTGTCAAAAAACGGAGTTGTACAATGGACAGGAGAAAACCCTAATTCTTATCATTGTTAACCAATTGTATATAATTATGAGCATGGAATTAGTAGATAATGATGTTCATATTGTATTAAGCGTGTAAAATGCTATAATTGGCTTAAATCTACGCCAACTCATGAATATGCTTAAGTTTTAAATCTATTCACATTTATACATATACTATGATCCCATTCAAATTTAAATATAATTTGCAAAAAAAATGAAAAATTAAATTAAAAAGGTACACCGAAAAGTATTACGTTATTTATGATCTCAAATTTTGAAACGTGGTAAAAAAAAAGATACATCAGTGACAAACAACAAACAAGTATGTATAGTATAAAAGGAGGATTTGCATATAACTCTCCCTGATAGGCTTTCCAAAAATTATTTTATTTTGCAGCAATTTTATGATATTTCAGTACCTTCGATGGCATCTATCATCTCAAAACGTTTGTTATATATTTTGAGTATTAAAGAATGATTACAATTATTGTGCTAAACATGGCCCTGGTAAATTCGACAAATAAAATAAGAATAGTCCCATAATTATGTGATTCTAAATCGCAACATTTCTATACACAGGAATTCAAAGTCAGTCCAAATAAAGAACAAATCTCAAACCAACAAATCTCTTGTTTGTACATTGTAAGAGGGGTCACTGAAATTCACAAATTTCAATTCATGTTATTCTGATTTGTTCTCGAAAGAGAAAATGTATATTATATAAACTGCTGGAAATACAAATATTCAAGGGAGAATCATAGGAAAGCCTGCATTCGTTGCAAACTTCCTAAAAAAAAGGAACAAAATACCGGCCGTTTTTTTTTCACAGGACACCAGTATTAACCTGTAACTATGAGGTCAATGATATACTTATGATAATGGTACTTTTTTTTAAATGGACGAACATACTTGAACACTATTCATTTAACTCTTACGGAAGTTTACCTAGATATTCTATTTTGTGAACGAGCATGTAGTTCTCAATCTATCGATTACTATTTCTTGTATTGATTAAAAGTAGTTATTATGTTCTCGTCGCTTACCAGTTTTTGTATTGATAATAAGCCGTCATTTGAACATATGACGGTTTTGAAAACAAGCCCCCAATTTCTTACCAAAACTTAAAATAAACCGCGGCTTATTTTCAGAAACATTGTTTCATCTTTTTTATGATTGTAAACACATAACCATCTTTGGAAAAGATTTTGAAAATAATTATCAAACTATTGAAAATGATTATGTAATTTCAAAACAAATGGTGTACTGGGTAATATCCTAAAACCCTGAAAAAAGGTTTAGATTAACCTCTCATTGTAAACCTTTTAGACTCTGGATCCACAGAATTCTTATCTTATATAATTTTATACCGAAACTTTATAATTATCACAGACATCATTTTTTGTAAAACAAATTTCTATTGTGCTGTTAATTGATTGCCTCTTCCTGTCATATAAAAAGCTACTTCCCTTTTGAGTCTTGCTGATACTCTTGATAAAATATTAAAATAATTAAAAAAATTATTAGTACCAGTTATTTTTCCAACAACATTAAAACACTTAGATTTCCCACCATCTGACAACAAGTCTTTTAGTACCTTAAAACTTTTTTCTACCCAAGTCGAGTAAAAACTCCATTTTTAAAATATCAACAAAATTTCTTATATCAGTGTATAAATAATCTGTAGAACTCAAAGAATCTTTTTTAACAATTCTAAGAGCTTTTTTTAAGATTTTTCCAAAAATTATAACCATTATAATACAAAAATTCCTAGAGTTTTTCTTTGATTAAATAAAACACAAAGTAAAAATCTTTTTGATTAAAAACACGGGATAATAATTGCTGCCATGCTCCACTATTGATTTTAAGGACTATCGTGACCCATTTAAGTTTTATATATGAAATGAAGGAGGATAAATGGATCATGTTTAGTACACCTTCTTCAATTTTTCCTATATATTTAGTAATTATTTTGATGGATTTGGGAGAGCTGAGAATAAGTGTACAGATTTTGGAACAACAAGCGTTTAAATGACTGAAATCTTTCCTATTGGGGTCAAATCGCTTGTCGCCCATGTTGCAAGCAAGCACTTTTTGACAGAATTTATTTTAGATCGAAAATTAATAAACACAATAGTATTTTATAAAAACCAGTCCTAATAGCTTAAGGGTACTTACCACAAACAAAAAATGGATGCGCGGGTTGATATATATTTTTTGACTGATTTTGATTTGTATTGATATAAATAATAAATCCCTGAAATAGAAAGACATCGTTGGTTTTCCTTGGTGCTAAGATTTGAGATTTTATTTTGCCTTCTATATAATTCCATACAAAATTTTGCACAACTTTTTAACTTAATGACAAAATCTAATAAAATTCTCCCACTCTACTTGGTAAACTTTATTCAGGTTGTCAATTTAAATATAAATCTATGAGAAATAATGCTGATTTCTGAAAAAAGTTTGTTTGTGTTATTTACCCTTAAAGGTATCAGTACTCCAATTAATTTTAAGTCATCACATGGCGTTTGTTTTGATTCTGTCTTGCTTTCCAGCCACACTGCTTGAGATTTTGAAACGAAGTTTTAAACCAGAGGCATTTGCAATTTTTTCGATTATTTTCATTGATTCTCTAAAAGATTTTTCACTTCCATCTAATGTTTAAAATGAGTTATCTGCATATTGTCCATTGTTTATTTTCTTTCCCATCAACCAATAAACCTTTATGCTTTCATTATTCTTCATTGAGATTGCAAATAGTCCTACAGTAATGATAAAAATGTATTGTGCCAAAGGGTCCTTGTCTACATCCACGTTCAAGATTTAAAAAGGAGGACAACTTTCCATTATTTATCCCACAACTTGTGCTGGTTGAGTAAAAGGTTTAAATCTCCAAAATTAAAAGACTTCAAATCTTTAACAATTAAATCCCATTCTTATGAATCAAAAGCATTTTCGAAATTTAATAAAACGAGCAAACTAAATTGTTTTTTATCTTTAAGGTAATCTATTAAATCATATAAAAAGCTGGTGTTTTCACCTATGAAACTTCCTTTTATAAAACATTTTTGGTTATCACTTATAATACTGGTCAACACATTCTTAGCGATCTGTAATGGTACTAGAACCAATTTTGTAATCTACATCTAATACTGAAATAGGTCTCAAACTTCTCATAAATCTTCTATCCATTTCCTCTTTTGGAAGGCATGTAATACGTTATATTTCCATAAATGAGCTTTTCAGAATTAGAGACGTGTTTGGTCGTCAGACTGGGACAGCATGGCGTTGCGGATAATACAAAACATGCCAGTCTTAATCCAATCTTAAATTTTAAGTGCATTTGTCATTCTAACTAAAGAATATAAGAACTAAAAGACATAAGTAAGAGAGCGAAAACCCTTACTTATATCGTCCATTGATAAATAATACGACATTTTCGAGGTATGTGTATTGTCTTTTAATGTACCATTACAATAAATAGATACACACGAACACCAATAGATGTAAATTGATATTGTTGTTATCTCTACTCTTGATTTACATAAAGTCCACAATAAAATATATCATATTATGCATTTTGTTAGGATTTGTTCATTGACATTCAACATAATGTTTACATGTTTATGTTACGTTTGTCCCAGAAATCCTGCGAGATTTGTACATTCTCAGACTTTTTCACAAAAAAGCGCACTAAGAACAATAACTCTTCAGTAGTGGAAATAGATCGTATTACCCCCTGAGATTTGAGCTGTGAACTTTATCCCATTAAATGCCTTTAATTTAAAGTTTTCAATACAAAAATACCTATATTTTCCAGAAAAACTTGTAAAAATCCACTGTAAATCTATTTGATCCTGGGAATTTTTGGTTTTTTGTATTTTTGAATGACATTTTGCATTCCTGAAGTTTCAAAAAAAAAAAAACTTTACAATTGTCTCTTTGTTCATCAGATAATGTGATATTATGTTATAAAAAGATATTTTCACACAAAAATGTTTCGTTATTATTATTTTTTTTTTACTTTTGTACAAGTTTGAGAAAAAAGACCTATGTTATCCAGAATTACAGAATGGTCTGCCATATGAGTTTATTAATTTATATATTGTTTTAGTTGCATAAATTCTTCTTTCTTTACAAAAGTAATCGGATTTTCCCCACCTCATACCATGTAGCTATTGTGCGTAACATTAAGGAGGAATGTCACACAATTTAATTTTTTATTTAATAGATTGCAATGTCATTTCTCATGAGTTTTCTTCATATAATCAATATTTCAATTCGGACAATATGCCCTCATAAAATCTTTATTTATATTTCAGAAAACATCACAAGATATAACATTGCAGGTGAAAAGCTTAAACTAACCTAAGGTCAAAACTGCTTTCGGAAATCCATCAAAGAATGTAGCCCGACAATAAAATTTATAAAATGTTCCTGCTTGTGACCAGTCTGCTATTTCTAATACCAATTCACAGATGCACCTTTTTAAAAAGCCTTACTGGTTGATGCAGTACGGGCTGAGTGAGGCTTAAGGTAGTCCGATCCTCAGGTTTATAAAATTAGCAGCTAAGTAATAAAAAATACTTGTAAAAGAATCTCTGAATCAACAACATTTTGTAAATTTATTAACAGTATTTCTTTAAAGTAAAAAAATTAAAGTTAATCATACTATATAGGGAAAATTTTCATATCCACTTTATTATTGCAGAAAAGAAAATTGGAATGTCAGGAATGCATTTTCTAATGACAAATTGATCAACAAATATATTATAGGTAAAAAAACAATAGGTAACCAGGATTAAATAAAAATATAATGGACAAAATATTTTACACAAAGTAACAAAACTGAGTCCAAAAAATAGCGAACAACAACAATAGCCACTTGCAATTGAACACTCTCGCTAACCGTCACGCCTGAGTGAACAACAGGTAAAATTGTGAGAGCTGGACAAGTTCAGAAATACGAACGAAATTGTATTAAAAACAAAATTGCCTTAAAAATTAAATACAAAGCGAATATCATAAAAATACTTTTTTGTATTGCTGCTTTGTACATACATGTATACTAGCTATCAGTAGTTAAAGTTTTGCAGTAAGGACATTCAGCCTTCAGATGGCTACCATTACCGTGAAAAAGTGACGGATTTGTCCAGGAGTGTACTCTCTGGCTCCTTGAACAATCTTCATGAAAATTTGTTTTATTCATGATAAGTAATTGTAATTTACGAACCTTAAATATCCTTTGATAATATAATCCTATTAATTTTATAATATTCTAACACGATTATTGCAGACATCAAAGAAATACCACGGACATTATTCTCCAATAAATCTCAAACGTCATCAAAATTATCAGATCAGAAACGCGTATCAAACCTGTACAGTTGTAAAAAATATTTGACTCTAAAATGAAATACTTGTTTAAACCACATCGATGTGTCGCCTTTTGCAGTTTGAACACTGTAAATTGCATCAAGTTGCTAATGAATGTCGGATTTTACAGCCAAATGGGGATATTCCACGTATTTCACTACACATTTAAACACCAGTAAAGCAGTTAAACAGGAACATGATCTTGTTCCTGTATATTCAGTAAAATTAATCAATACATATAACGAACAAATTTGAATTTTAAAAGGGCTATTTCTAATGCAACGACTCAAATTGTCTGCATTCCAGACATATGCAAGCAAACAATTTTTCCTCTGGTGTTAAATGGAATAGCGTAATTGAGACATTGTGACCTTTTTCGTTTCTCTATAGAGGAAATGATTAGGCGTATTTTAGCGGTCTTCATGGTCTTTGTAGAATAGAAATTAGGTCTTTGTTGTGAAAGTTGCAGGATAACCTTCTCGGTCTCGAAAATTTGTTTGAAATATAAAAGTGGAGATAATAAAACCTTTTTTATACATAAATAATTCGTTTTAAGGATACGAAATCAAATAATGGTTTAAAGTAGTGAGTTATCGTTCCTAACATAGTGGCGCTACATGTCCCGGTCCTTGTGATACTTCCGCTTCGTAGTAAACACACGTGAAACAAAAACAATAAGAGTACATAAGTAAGTAATAAGTTGAATTAGAACACACAACAATGCCCAGTAGTTGCTGCTGTGTACCTGGATGTCATGAAAGAGGCGGACATCAGTTCCCGACCGAAAAATCAAGGAGAGACAAGTGGATTATAGCAATTAAACGCTTGGACGAACATACGAGAAAGTTATGGGAGCCTTCAAAGTCTGCCGTTGTATGCAAACGACATTTTAAACCTGACGATTACGTGACAGAAACAATACAAGGTATTGTGAATCAACATTGTTTTGATCACTATCGAATGTTGTAGCAAATGAAATGATAACATTTCTTGCAAACTGTGTCAGCTGTGTGTATAGCCGATTTGTATTTTTATACAATCCACTTTTTTTATTTTCATGTTCTTTAACTTGCATTAAAAATTTTCATTAAAGCACACATATGTGAAAACGAATAAAAATAGCGTTTTCAGTATGAATAGATATACACTTCATTGTTTATCAACAGGACAGAAACCATTACATGGAAGACTAAAGAGCTCTTCAGTCCCTAGTATTTTCTGCTGGACAAAGTCATCAGCGGCATCAACTTCAAGATCTTCTCGAGTAGAAGGCCGGGTGCAGAAAAAGAGAAAATTTGAGGAAGCCTGCCATGATGACCTTGAGGACAGCATTAATGAATCAAATGTAGACTTTGTTGAAGAGATTGTGTCAGCTGATGAGTCAACAAGCAATGATACTAACATTACATCATATAGTTTAGAATTTAGAGAAATGCATACATGCCAACTTTCCCGATTTAGGCGGGATCCTCCCGATTTTACCCTTTCATCCCGCTTTCCCGATCGTGAAAGAAAAATTGCCCCAATTTCCCGATTTGAAAAAATCACCAAAATTTCCGATTATAAAAGATTCCCTACCGCTGAATTTTGACAATCGGGATAACAATGTCAAACTTGTTTATTCAATGCACTCAGATAAGTTTTATTGTTTATTTAACAATGTTAAATTAGCCACGGGAAATCACTTCACGCATGAACGCACGCAGTTGTCCAGGTACAAGTAGCTTATAGCTTGGGGGCAATTAGGGGATTATCTTGTCAGTTTTAAGGGGTATGCAAGGTGAAACACATAGATTAACGTGTTAATTGTTAGTCATTTTATTAAAAACATAAATTAAAGACAATGAAATACTAATCAAACTATAAAATCAGAATCCAAAGAGATCGTTTTTTGAAAACGAAAGTAGAACTACAAAGCATAGCTGCTGATTTTATCTACCTATAATGAAAAATATTGTAAAGTTTGCCAGTTAAAATTTTATGAAGTTAAGATGAAACAATCAAGTGTATGTCAGTTAGAATTTCTTTTCCCATCCTTCTCCCAAAAGTAATATTTTATAGGTATGTGCATTACTTAAGGAAATACCCACATGGCACCATCAAGCCTGACAAATTTCATGACTGTAAAAAAAAATAATTCTCCTTTGGATAGGTGGTATAAATTTCAGTAAATTTGATACCTTATTAGAATCTCTAATTAATTGAAATATAATTAAAACATCTCAAAAATGTTTCCAGAAACAGGACTTTACAGAATCAAAACCTCATATATTTTTTTAGCCTTTGAAAAAAATGATTTAAAAGTTGTACAATTTTCAATTTTTCACTAAATTATGTGTCCTGGTAGAAGACAAAAAACATGTTTTTAATGTGAGAAGCACTTATTTTAGCAAAAATATTTCAATTTTGGAAAAAAAACAACATTTTTTTTTAATCAATTTTTTTGTGTTGAATTAATCAAATATTATTTATAAATTTAAAAAAAGATCATTTCATTAGCATTTAATTTCACGACAAAATGTCACGAATTTAGAGCTTTGAAAATTGTCGTCACGCGCTAAATCCCCCATGGGAATTTTCAAAAGTTGGCATGTATGGAAATGCAGACACAAACACAATCACAACCATTATTTTCAGTAGATCATTTTGAAAAAGATGATGCTGCCATTCACTTTTATACAGGTCTAGAAACATATACACTGTAGTAAATTTATGTATGTACTTCATTCACTTGGACCTGCTGCATATTGTCTTAATTATATTTTTTTTCGAGTGCAAGGAGTGTCGATTCCAGATCAATTTTTTATGACTTTAATGAAATTAAGAAGGTACACTACAAACTTTGAACTTTCTAGATTTTTCAATGTATCTGAGAGCACTGTAAAAAATATTGTTTATACTTGGATTATATTCATGTCAAAGCAATGGCAAGAGGTGTCCATATGGCCGCCTCAATCCCTTGTCAGATATTTTTCACCTTCAGATTTTAAAGCTAAATTTCCTAAGACTAGAGCAATTTTAGATGCAACTGAGTTTCCTATTAAAAAACCAAGTTCACCAAGAGCACAACAAGCCACATTTTCAACCTATAAAAACAGAAACACGATGAAAGCTTTGATAGGTTGTACACCAGGGGGTCTCATAAGTTTTATTAGTCCAGCATATAGTGGTTCAACCAGTGACAGACAAATTGTAGAGAGTAGTTTGAAAAATCTGTGCGATCAAGGTGATAGTTTAATGGCTGACAAAGGTTTTAATGTACAAGATATATTTGCTACAAAAGATATTACAATAAATATTCCTACTTTTTTTAAAAACAGAAATAGAATGTCAGGTAATACAGTTTTGCTTGACAGAAAAGTTTCGAGCAAAAGGGTTCATATTGAAAGGATTATTGGTTTAGGAAAAACGTATCAAATTTTAACACATCCTCTTAAAAGTACTGAGGCATGTTTATCATCAGATATAGTATTCGTTTGTTACATGTTGTGCAATTTTCGCACTGGAATTATTCCAGCAGATGCTTGATTGTTTTATGTAAATTAAGTGCATTTTAAATGCAGTTATGTTCAATTAAAATACCACTTGACTATTGTGAACCCCTTTTGTCATTACTTCATATTACTGTATAAAAATTAAGGACAGAGATATTTTCAAAATTTTGAACAGTCATATCTCTTAAACTTTTAATCATGTAAACATTACCAAGTCATAATACATGTACATTTGAGATTTGACTATTTCACAAGATCAATTGACTGTATGGAATGTGTAAGAAATTTTTCTACATGTACCTTTTTTTTACTGAAATTCAATGTCATGTCAGATTTTCACTCATTGTCGTTGTAGGACTTGTAGTAATATTTTTCAAGTACTGCATCCTTGAAGAAATTGGTGTAAAACTTTTCTAATTTGTCTAGCATTTCATGTATGAATGTATCATCCCGTTTGATTTGAATATACACAATGTCATTTACAGTTAAATTATTTGCTAAACAAACAATCAGAATACAAGATTTTGCACCAGTACAAAGAAGTTGTCCTTGTATTTGATAAAAATAATCATGATTATTATCAAGAAAGTATTTCCCTTCCTGGTTTGTTTTCAAATATGGCACTGTAGTCGGTGAAATTTTCTTGTTTCTAGAAACATATGGACATTTCACCTCTACGAGTTCCTCTTCATTAATGATTCCATCTGGTGATGCAGCTAGAAATGGATAATCTTTACAAATTATTAGGCCACTTGCCTGCACATCTTTATGGTGATCATTTTTAAACTTCTTTATGGCAACTGATTCATGCTTGTGACCGTGTTCCATGGCATTTGATTTTATATTTTTGGTAACTGTGAGAGATTGAGCAAGTTTTCTTTTGTCAGTTCTCTCTGTGCATTTGCATATACGCCCAAACATTGATGAAGTTAAACGCTTCGTTCTCTCTGCTTTCCAAGTTTTATTATTGCCCTGCCCCATTGTTTGATGTTTGATCTTCTCAATTTGAGAATTTGATATATGAGAAATGAATGATGTTTGAAGGAAATGGTCTTCAGGTGTCAGTTTTAGGTAGTCATGGTCATGTGCCACTGCCATCATATTGGCAGGGGTAAATGTTTGGAATATTGGGACTTTAGAAATTCCAGGGAAATTGAGCCATACATTTTGGAAGTGATCAGGATATGCTGGGTTATTTTGAAATTTTTCTGGTCTTGGGTCAAAGTTGACAGTTGTAAATTCATCAGCACCAGGTAGATGTAGATCTGTTGATTTCATTGGGCTACCTTTAAATCTTTTACATTTATGAAAGGTCTGTAAACGCTGTGTGCAAGTTTCTTCTGTCTTGATGAACTTCTCTTTTGCAAACATTACCGCCCCATACATGACAGCTCCAACGTGTTTACAGTGTGCATTAGGCCCCATGCCTGCAGCACACTCACACTGAGCTTCCGATATTGACCCCTCCTTAGTTATTTTGAGATCAACTGTATACGACACACCTTTTCTCATTTCGGCACGACACTTGCCTTTGATGTATGTGAAGGGGTTAATATCAACGGAGATACGGTAACACATTAAGAAATTATCATTGTACAATTGAATAAAATGATTATCAAACTTCTTTTCAAATAGTTCAAAATAGGCTTGAACCGTTTCCATAGTCAAACCACGGAATGGGGAATCAGAATTGACGTCCGAGTATGTATCGTAATCAGGTAATATCATGTAAAAATCTGGGTCAAGCTTCTCAACTCTTCCAAAGTCGGCATTTCTATCGTATGCGTCAAGTCTGTTAAAAATACAAATACTCGGTTTTTATCATGTTTTTAATGGTTTAATTTTGCAAATATTTGCGGCATTACTTGATTTACCAATTACAGAAATTACACATGTTAGAGTTGGACATATAGCATGCGGTTTTCAGTATCGAATTACCTGTCGACCAGTTCTGCTTTCCGACCCGATATTCTTGCATTTCGTTTTCTTAGTTCGTTTTTAAGCTCAATTATACTCAAGGAACCGTATTTTGAGTTATTCATGATAATTTTCAACTGTTTTGATCTTTAATACACACGTAACTAAATACAACAACGAACGATAGTAATCTCGCATCCAATGTAAACAAGATGCTATGGACCGGGAATAGTATCGCCGCCTAGCGGGAGGCAGGGGAACGCAACTCACTACTATCTCCCATTCTTTCCTTCATCGCATTCTAGCGACCAGAGTGTTTTCAATACTTTTGGACTTGGGGCCCTAAGAATTTTGATTTTCAGCTAAATTGGGAATCTCCCAGAAAACCCAGTCACTAAAAAGATATCGTCAAAAAGCTTCGTTTTTGTCTTTGTATTACTTTAACAAACAGTTGTTATTAGAAAAACAAAACTATTTTTGTATGAATTGTCTAATCACTTGCATCAAGAACAAAAATGGTATGAATAATCTAATTACCCAGATAGCATGACTATGTTGGGCCAACATTTGTTAAAGGTTGTATGGTTGGCGTTGGGGGAACAACGTTGGGCCAACGTTGGGCCAACGTTGGACCAATGTTACCAAGTCAACCTTCTCGACCATGACGGAATTCCTATGTTGGCCCAACCTTGGTCCAACGTAAGCAACTTCCTTTCACTTTAGTTTCCAAAGAGGGAAGGATCATGGCGTTGGCCCAACGTTGGACCAATGTTTATAATACACCCTTAAAGAAAGTGTATTTACAAGTTGGTAGTAGTATGTTGGCCCAACTTTGGCCCATTGTTTGTAATACACCCTTAAAGAAAGTGCCTTATCAAGTTTGTAGTAGTATGTTGGCCCGACGTTGGCACAATGTTTGTAATACATCCTTAAAGAAAGTGCCTTATCAAGTTGGTAGTATTATGTAGGCCCAACGTTGGCCAATTGTTTATAATACACCCTTAAAGAACGTGTCCTATCAAGTTGGTAGTAGTATGTTGGCCCAACTTTGGCCCATTGTTTGTAATACACCCTTAAAGAACGTGTCCTATCTAGTTAGTAGTAGTATGTTGGCCCAACGTTGGCACATTGTTTGTAATACTTCCCTACAGAACGTGTCCTATCAAGTTGGTAGTAGTATGTTGGCCCAACGTTGACCCATTGTTTGTAATACACCCTTAAAGAACGTGTCCTATCAAGTTGGTAGTAGTAGGTTGACCCAACGTTGGCCCATTGTTTGTAATACACCCTTAAAGAACGTGTCCTATCAAGTTGGTAGCAGTATGTTGGCCCAACGTTGGACCATTGTTTGTAATACACCCCTTAAGAACGTGTCCTATCAAGTAGGTAGTAGTATGTTGGCACAACGTTGACCCATTGTTTTTAATACTCCCTTAAAGAACTTGTCCTATCAAGTTGGTAGTAATATGTTGGCCCAACGTTGGCCCATTGTTTTTAATACACCCCTAAAGAACGTGTCCTATCAAGTAGGTAGTAGTATGTTGGCCCAACGTTGACCCATTGTTTGTAATACACCCTTAAAGAACGTGTCCTATCAAGTTGGAAGTAGTATGTTGACCCAACGTTGGCCCATTGTTTGTAATACACCCTTAAAGAACGTGTCCTATCAAGTTGGTAGTAGTATGTTGGCCCAACGTTGGCACAATGTTTGTAATACACACAAGTGTTATTTTGTTTAGGTCTTTCCAAGATGGGATATTTATATTGGGCCAACGTTGGCCCAATTTTTATACTTCCAACTAATTGATGGTGTTAATTTTATAATTAGCTGCTGAGCTTTACGTTTGGACAAGGTTGGCACATTCTGAAATAATGAAAAGGACTTTCTATGTCCATGCTTATCATTGGATGACTGCTTTTGTTTAGATATGATATTTTCAACATTTTAATTTTGCACTTAAGTGATCAAACACCAAAGAGTGTTTTATTCTATTTTTTGAATTGTGTATATGCTTATTTATTTGTAATAACCCAGATAGCGTTACCTTGATTGGGCCAACATTGGCCCAACATGGAATATTGATAGCTGGTTATGTATAATAGTGCTCTAATGTTGGGCTAATTGTTGGCATTATATTATAAAACTATAATCATGAGAGAAAATATTTGTTTGGGGATCGGCATCGGCCCTACGTCGGTCCAATATACCATGAATCTGACTGAAGATCATGGGTAGACAACAACCGGGCTACTTGCAATATCCGCGCCATTTTTAATCTGACACGAGCGAGCGTAATGAGACTGATACCTTGCATATCTGCATCCACTTCGAAAGTATTAATAATATGTTTGCCTCGGCACAGCTGAATTAACGTTTAGTTTTTAAACGATATCATGTACAAATCTGTGTAAATCAGACAAGGGGAAGTGCAGAGGTCAGGTGCTGTTGGGTCAACACTGTACAGATAGCATGCTAACATTGGGCCAACGTTGGGCCAATGTAATCGGTTACATCGGGCCAATGTTGGAAAATGGCATTGACCCAATTTAAGTTTGCTCATCGGCCCAATGTTGGCCCGATATGTTGGGCCAACGTTGGCCCAATGTAGAGTGTTATTTCTACAGATATTGGCCCAACGTTGCGCCAACATTGGCCCAATGAATGCGACATTGTTGGCGAAACGTCAACAAGAACATTGGGCCAATGTTGGCAAATGGCGTTAGCCCAGTGTCATTTTGCTCCTTGGCCCAATGTTGGCCCGATATATTGGACCAACATTGGGCCAATGTGTATAAACATTTAATTGTTACAAATCTGTATATTAATGAATCTGATCGTCTCTTCAATCAGAAATAAATCTACAACCAATCCTTCTTGAAAAATCAAGCTAGCTAAAATAAATTTAAAATTCTTATAATTTATCAAACAAAATAAATTATCAGTGATTAAATTTTTTGTTTCTATACAAGAAAAATAAATGAAAGTATAAAAATGTGTTTTGATACAGTTAAAACAATAAATGATTTGCTCCTTATTTAAATTGAAATTTGTTTCTATAGTAGAATACATTTCCGAAGTCTGACTTAATTTACTTATATACACTTAACGTCGAGTACATGATCAAACATTTTGAAAATGATGAACTTGCTGAAGTTAAAACAAAATTTATTCAGTACTAAAAATAATTATAAATTGGGTTCTTTCATTTAAAATTTGTTCATTGTAACGACAAATTTTCAATACATGTATTCTATATGGGGCAACATTGAATCAGAATTGTTGTGATGATGATTATCAAGCGTATAAATATCATTCATAAATGCCTTCATCACGCAAGCTAATCACTTAATCACACCATGAAACAAAAAAGACGGTTGTTCCTTAATTGACAGCTTCAACATATAGTGATATACTTGTAAATTTAATCGTATGTTTACTCTTTTCTGAGAAAAGTAACAAATGTATTAAGTACCAAATATTGTAATTTTAGTGTTATTGGAGATTCTAAAAAGACATGGAGAACACAATCAAAAAATGGCTAAGGTATGCCAAGGACAGGGATGGGGGAGGAAGAAACGGACAGAGAAGAAAAGAAGGGAGGAGGAGACTCGGGAAGAGGAAATGGAGACTTAGGAGAGGGATCAGATGGAAAGTGGCAGTGCCTAACTTTTTTTCTGTAATATAGTGTGACATACCTGTAGTTCTGCCCTTTTTGTGTCTGTTTGTCGGTTATAAACACGATGCAGATGCCAGAAACATTTTTTGTGTAAGTAAACAAAATGACGTTATTCATTTTAGTATTATTTTAAGAACAGGAGGGTTATGTTTATTTGTTAGACGTGCTTATTGATACCTGTAATTTACTGAACTTGTGCATGGATAATGGAGACATTATATATATATCACATGGCTTCGAGGGTGACATACCAGAATATTTTGCCCCGAGGTTACAGGAAAACCCTGGAGTGTTATCAGTGGTAATGTCACCAGATGCTGACATAACACTCCAGGGCTTTCCTGTCACCGAAGGGCAAATATTCCGGTATAGTCACCCGAAAAGTTATGTGGTATATGCTATATGACATTTTTAAAATAAAAAAAAAAAATGAAATCATTTAAAATTGTTGAAATTTTCACAAATTATCCAGAAATGCTTTCTTGAAGTTAACATTTTGAACCCGAACTAAAATGCTTAAGGGGGGACCTATGTCGTTCGACGTCAAAGCAGCGTTATGTGACGTCACAATAGCGACGTTTGTTTTTTTTCCCGCTGACTGTTGCAACTGTGATCATAGGTATAACATTGTTATTAATCAAAACGTACATAGTTTACAAAAAGAAAATTTTTTCATCATTTAAAAGTTTTATTTGATTTATGGAGTTTGTTAATATCAGAATTCTCTTCCTTTGTTTGATCATTCATAGCAATTTCAGTTGAAAAGAAATACTTCCAAGATATGCTGATATAAAAATGCAAGCAACTGTGATCATAGGTATAACATTGTTATTAATCAAAAACGTACATAGTTTACAAAAAGAAAATTTTTTCATCATTTAAAAGTTTTATTTGATTTATGGAATTTGTTAGTATCAGAATTCTCTTCCTTTGTTTGATCATTCATAGCAATTTCAGTTGAAAAGAAATACTTCCAAGATATGCTGATATAAAAATGCAAAAAATATAAGATAAAATTCAGCAAAGACAGCGGCTTAAATTAGGGAGATACGTTTAAGTTTTTGATTACCATTAATTGTATTTTCTGGATAAAACTAAGAAAAAATCAAGAAATGTACTTGTACGTATATTCACTTATTGATTTAAAGTGTATGTAGAGTTTATTGTATAAAGTCATTCCTATGTTGAAGTATGTTCTATTAGGTGTTGGTTGTTGACGGGGAAAGGGGGGGGGGCAGAATGATTAGAATGAAGAAGAAAAGATTCTATCTGTTTAAATTATTTCTTATGAAAACAAAATACTCGTTTTTTTGCAAAATAGTTTTATATTCAGATGATTGTCAGTGCTAACTTATCTTTTTTTAGTGCAGAAAGGTCAATATTTAAGACAGAAGAGTACGAAATTTAAGAAAACGTCATATTACTCGTTTATTTTATCATAAAGGTATACTTTTTTTCTTGTTAAAATAAAGAGAGGGAACGTTTCTTTAAAAAAATATGAATTACAACATTTGTTATTTCTTATGAAAACAAAATACTCGTTTTTTTTTGCAAAATAGTTTTATATTCAGATGATTGTCAGTGCTAACTTATATTTTTTTAGTGCAGAAAGGTCAATATTTAAGACAGAAGAGTACGAAATTTAAGAAAACGTCATATTACTCGTTAATTTTATCATAAAGGTATACTTTTTTTCTTGTTAAAATAAAGAGAGGGAACGTTTCTTTAAAAAAATATGAATTACAACATTTTCACACAAAGACTTTTCAAGATATTACCTGTTATGCATGTCGGAATTGTAAAAAATACGACAAGAAAAACGGGGTGATACTTACATTAAGCTCCTTTATAATTTTTCATGCGAGATGAATTACAATGAATTGGCCTTCATTTTAAAGATACAAGTCATATAAATTAAATACATGTTGATTTCGAATGTGATTTGACATTTTTGGTTCTTTTTAGCAGATATTTGGAGTAGTACAATAATGTCTGAAAATAATCTATTTTTAGCATTTCACACTGTTTTTGCACGTGCTCCTGTGTAAAAATAAGCATATAAAGGTATTGTTTTTAATACCTAAAAATTAAGATCAAGTGGTCAGGAAAGAAATGTCAAAGTTTCAAAAATTTCACACAAAGACTTTTTGGACATAGGTCCCCCCTTAAACTATTAATCTAGCATATATAGCATACAAGATAGTATTAAAGGGCTTTTACCATTAAACTGTACTACAAAACTAGTATAACCTTATTGTATATATTTGTTTGTCAATTTTGAGGACAAATGGCCAACCAGTGAAGAGCAATTGAGTCGTCATGATGGAGAGCCAATAAGATACAAACCAACGTTGGCCCAAAAATGATGTTTTTCTAATATTGAAAGAATAAGTGGCCCAACAATGGCTCAATGATATCCGTTCGTTGGTCCAACAATAAGCCAACAAGTTGGTCTGATTAAGGGCCGATGAGCAAATTACCGTTGACCCAACATTAATTGCTTACAATGGCCCAACTGTACAAAAATGACGTTTACCCAACATTGAAAAAATACATTGGCCCAACAGTGGCCCAATATTAACTGTTACATTGGCCCAACAATAAGCCAACAAGTTGGTTTGATTAAGGGCCGATGAGCAAATTACTGATGGCCCAATGTTAAATTCAAACAGTGGCCCAACATAAGGAGCGTTGTTGGCCCAACAAAGGTCCAATAACATCCTGCTATGTGGGTATGAAGACAGCCAATATTTCTTAACAAAAAAACCTGCTTGAACTGCACTGAAAAAACATGCAGTAACAAACTGAATTTTATCAGAAATTTTGTACGTTTCTCTTTTGGAAAACTTCCACCACATTTTGGGAAAATATTGGCATATTTTCAATTGGGAATAGGACCAAATTTTGTCCCCAGATCGGCTTAAAAATCACTGGCCAAGATACAAGTTGTAAACGCTGTACATAAAATATTATATTTAAACATTAGATAGCCTTGTGAAACTGCAAATTTAAATTTACGTGGCACATACAAGTGCTGCTGTGCCATAAGGGGTTATAAATTATCGATTCTGATATAGATTAAAAAAAAAAAAAAAAAAAAAAAAAAAAAAAAAATTCATTGCCATTTTAAACTAACATTTTTAGTTCATTTATTTTTTTTTCAAAAATAATTAACGGCTGTGGTTTATATTGGCTCTATAAAAAGGGGGAATTCCTACTCTGAAAAAAGATGGGTAAATTTAGTTCTGGAGTGATGTTTCCCTACATGGGAAATCCTACTCTTAGTTACTATTTCAGAGGGGAAAGCTTGCTTTGGAGGAAATCCGCCTATTCAACACAGGTTTTAGAGGCATGCAGTCAGTAATAATTTGTCAAGGTAGTGGCAGACAAGGTCTGTACATGTAGTTGTCAAAGCTTAATATTCAGGTTAAAAAAGAAAAGCACTGGAAGGTTAATAAAAGGTTAAAAGTTAATAACTTAAATAGCAAACTTGCCTGGGAAGAAAATATGGTTTTCATGGGCAAAGAAATCGTTCATGTATACCTCACTATCATGCATAATTGTATAATATAATTTATGTAGATTATGTATGTTGTAAATAATAACTTAAAAACAAAATTTGCCTGAGAAGAAAATATGTTTTTCATGCTAAATTGTATTATGTAGATTATGTATGTTGTAAAAGTTTCACGGGTTATTAAAATGGCCAATTACGTATCTGATTGTAGAGCGTTGTATTTTTAATTCCACTTATGTATATTAGATTCGAAATTTGAAAACTATTTTTAAAAGCCTTAAACAAAATAGCTTAAAACATTCCTGACAAACTTACCATTATTAAGTCGTTTCTTATTTTTTTCTTTCATTCTAAAACACATTCCAAATCAAGAAAATTAAACTGATCAAATATTCAAACTCATTTATGAACTATATCAATAAATAGCTTTTTTTAACATACTTTTGACAAATTTCTGTCGAGCATTCTATACCTATATAGAAAGACCAGTTGATTGATTTTATTTTACTTATCTATCGAGAAGCATTTAAATTATATTTATATAGCGACGTAAAAAGACCCGTGATCTATGATTTAATGCCATATGAGATATTTTTTTTCTAATTCATTCTGTGTAATACAGATCTAAAACATTTTCACAATTCTCGTTACTCCGGAAGTCATATTTTTTATATTAAATTTTTACATTAATAGATATGTATAACTCATGAACTAAGGGACAAAGTTACTTAGTTCCATTTAGTGACTGTTTGTAAAGCAAAAAATGTATTAATATGTAAATATTTATCATCAATATATTTTCAAAAAGATGATTTTACTTACAATATATGGAAGAATTATACGAGGGTCATTCAAAAATACGTAGACAATTTCCTAATCATGCTATTATTATTATAAGATCATAGATCAATATATTTTCGTAAATAAAAAAACATTTTCTTAGTTGAAGTGTGAAGTTTATACCCTTTTACTAAATAGAACACAAGTCAGCCAATTTTTAAAGAAAAATGCTTTGTCACCACGGAGTACGATTAACCAACATTATAACGTCAAAAACATCGTCGAGAAAGTTTCTCAAAATAACTCTGATTTTTAATTTCATACACTGTATTGTCTACTCCATTCATAAAAACATATCTATAATATTTGACATCTAGTTTATGACCATTGTGCAAATAGTTTGAATTAGATCATCCGCTTTTTCAAATTTTTTACCGCGTAACTCTATAAGTTCCGCAAAAGGGACTATTTTGACAAGATTTTTAACTACTGAGTATAACCTATTTTTGCACACTCTCCATTGTCCGATTTATACTTGCTACTACTCAAAAATTTTACTTTTCATTTTATACAAATACATGTACAAAGCTTATTTTTTTTATACATTTCCTAGTAATATGTTCTACGGTGCGACCGTTGGGGCTAGCGCAGTTATTTACTATCAAAAACCTTTAAAAGCTTCTACTTGCACTGCCAATCCTCGGTTTATTTAAAAAAAGGAAAAGAATAAAAAGAAAGCACTTCCCAGGCATCGGGATCAAGATTCCAAACTTTTCGGGAGTTTTCGACAAAATCGGAAATACCCGAGCCGTTTAAATAACGAAAGTATGACGTCAAATTAAAAGTCCTGTTGACTTAGAACGCAAACGATAATTTTGTGGCATGGAGATTGCATTAAATCGTTGTTTGTAATTTTTTTTCAAGTAAGTTGTTGCTATGTTTTAGCAACCATGTTGCTATGCACCGCAAAGGATTATTGGGACTTTGGAATTTTTTCACGCGGTGAGATAAAAATTTCTTGGAACAATGTGCAGATTTCAACCTGAATTTCCTCCGTTCGTACACGTTAGTCTATTGAGCTCGCTACGCGAGCAGCGCTTCGCGCCGCCTTGCTGCGCTCACTATAAACAGAATTTTAAAGATAGTTTAAAATAGGTTTTATTGGTTCTCGCTGCTCCGTGGCGTCCTCCAACGTCATGACTTTTCTCCCCTTTTAAATAAGTCCATATGTATTGAGAAACTGATATCTTTTAAACGGAGCGATATATTACACTACATGATAGAATTTTAAGTAATACAGCAAAACGTAATTTTCACATTTATTTTTTTAATTTACCTGATAGCATTTTAAGTAATACAGCAAAGCTTAATTTTCACATATATTTTTTTTCATTTCAGCTTCATTTATTAGAGATGTGGCTATATATACTTTTTATAGGTATGAAGATATCTTCCATTTTTACTCATATTATTTAAGGAATGAATTTAAAAGCTACCCTTTTTGTATACGGTATGAACTGGGTTGGGACAGTTTTCGCTTTATAAACCGCAAAGCGGTTTATAAAAAAGCGTAAACTGTTCCAACCTAGTTTATACCGTATAAAATGGGTAGCCATTAAATTTATTGCTTTTAATTTAGTTTTCATTCATTTGATATAAGAAAAAAAGATAATTCTTGACAAATTGACTTCAATCTGAACAAAGTTTCACCGTAACGTCAGGCGGATTGTTGCATTTTTTACGAAGTCATTGTGACGTAGGCAACACATTTTAAACGATATAAAGTAAGTTTTTTATCCAATCAAATACAGCTTTACATCCAGAATTAGATTATTAGAATTTGTTGTTAAAATATTTCTATAATATGATGTTCAATAATAAAGTTATGACAAAAATCTACGAACTTTTTGAATAACACTCTTACATAAATTAATGCAGTTCAACTTTTACAGAAATCTGTACTTATTCTATGTTGCAAAATGGCTTGTATTCATCCGGCTTTCCGGGAATTCCGCGAATGACCACAACTTCAGTATCTTGAATTTAATCCCTGCTTCTGCTAACGCATTATTAACAATTTCTAGGGGATTTTATCCCTAGGTCTCGAAGAATCCGTGAATTTAATATTATGTTTCTGCGAATATTGGTCGTTTAGGTTAGCCTTTCACAGGGCAGCCTTAGCCACATTCCATTCTCCTCAATTCAAGTCGATTGAGCAAATCTTTTAACGCTCCATTGCTCTCGTCAAGTTCACGTTTACTTGCCCTTTTAATCTGCTTCAAGCTTTCCTTTACTCTATTTCAACTGTCGATTTTATTGTTTTAAGATCTCAATTTTATCATTCAACTTTTATAATCTTACCTTGATGTTTTTGAAGCACATACTCGATTACATTTTTTATGAGCTTCCTTTTCAAAGTTTTATTTAAATCACTTTTTATTTCTTTTAATTGAACTTGAATCCGTGTCCACTCACCCTCACCTCCTTTCAATTTGTTGGTGTTTTCAATACTGGACTCGGCTTTGTGCTAGATTTATTTGGTTTTTCGCCCCAGTGCTCATATTTCGTGTGATGACACCTGCCTGACTAGTCGACATTGTCTATTTTTAGTTACAAATCTCATTACTTACGGCAGATCTACACAATTCAGAACTTACAAACACTTCTGAACAAGCATGCAAATGAAAGATCTATATGCGGAATATTGTATATCTTTGCCCCCACAAAAGTCAAATTTTGAAAAATTCTTGATATGTTCTGAGTTTTATAAATTGTATGAGAAATATAAATTAACAAATCATTTTATAGTTTCAAAGTAGTTTATTGACAATTTTTTTTTATGACGTCACAAACTAGTTCGATTTTTTGTCATTTTTTTAGAAAGAGGACAAAGTCGACAAAATTTCAACAGTTTTCGCTTTAAAATATAGTATAGAGCGCAAGTTTGTTCAGGAACAATATTTACACATTTTATTGGTATTTTCATTATACACATAATATCAAAATAATAAGCCTGATCAAATCTGCGCTCGCTGATTTTTACTCAAAATATTGACGTGAAATATACATTTTTCTGTACAAATTATGGAAATTTTAAATTTATGTAATTTTCATGACGTCATTTCAAACATATGACGTCATTGCTAATGAAAATATTCAGTGTTTTGAAGTCAGCATATATTCCCCTGTTTCAGAACATTATTAAATATTTCTCCGTTAAAGTTTGATTTTGGGGGGCAAATATTGGTTATTACCGAATAAAGTTCTTTGTACGTTTACAATAGTCCAGCAGTGACAAAGGAAGCCTTCAAAACTGTTAAGGGGGCCATCTTTACCTAACACTCATTCCTGGCCGAAAACTCCGCACCCTCATAATAAAACTGAAATTGTATTATGAATACATGTAAAGACAATGGTTGCTTGTTAAGTTCTGTATTTATTGGCAGGACTGGCTTGTACCCCGGTACCTAAAATATATGATTGCTTGATTAATTGTGTGTTGTGATGCGTCCCGTTCACCATATAGAGACGTAACCATATTCTGTTGAAGGGCATCAAATTTTAAACTTTGCTCGGCACTTACAGCCATTGAACAGTTAGAAATCTTCATCGAATCAACGCTTGCCTTGACACGGGACCTCGGTTTTAAGGGTCTCATTCGAAGGACTCGCCACTTTAACTTCAAAGTACCGAGTGCATGGCGAAGGAACAGTTGCTTCACATTTTTTATCGACTTCAGTCAGTCTCGGCGAATATTCGAAATCGTGACCTCCCGATCACGGAGCGAGCGTTCTACCAACTGAGCCAACTTGAACGATCCATGCAAAAAATATATATTGACTAATTTTTTTAAGACACAATCTATGTTTCTCTTTTTTATTTATTAGTTAATGCAACAGAGTCAATATTTCTCAAACCAGGATTTAACATAAACAGCTTTAGGTTTCACTTGATTCAAAAACTACGTACGTACTGACCCTTTACCAAATCCCTCTGGTTGGTTTAAGTATTAGTCTCAATAATCTTTATATAAGATTTTCGACTGTCCTCAAGGTGAATATTTTGGCAATATGGCCAACGCGTTACGCTTACCTATAGTTTTATGTTAATTAAAATGATTATTTATTGAAATTAATTTCTTTAAAGTTTTCCTTTTAAAATAAGAGCAGTGACCCTGTAAAAATGATGTTAGATATGTGATAGTACAGATTTATATTTATCTTATTGGTATTGTTTAAATAAAATAAATTATTATGAACTTAATTATTGCATAAACAGGTTTCCATTTATTTATTAATTTAAGTCATTCATGGGTTTTCATAGGTTGTGTAGTATATATTGTTCATGGTTCATTGGTTTTATTCCTGGTTGGTTAATTTTAGTGTCAAAGGTTAAAGTCTTAGAGGGTATAGTGATATTGGGGTATTTGATTTTCATTCCTGTTTTCCTGTTTTGTACATTGCATGTGTTGATAAGAGGTATTTGGATTCTACTGACCTAGACAGAAAAGTAAGACATTACTTATTAATCTTTATTAATCTGTGAGGATGTTGATTGTGTGATAAATACAAAAATAGCATTTACTTAATATTTTACATTTTGATGAAATCAATATATAATATAGCAATTGCTTTTTAGGGAGTTTCTCAAATCTCAGTAATAGCTGTTACATACAGAAAAGCTTCTGATACCATATATCTGGTAAGATCAATGTTTTATGTGTTGAATTTGTTTGTTGTGTTTGATTGTGTTTTCTGTGTGAACAAATTGTTCTGCACTGGTGAATTTGAGAAATATTGATTTATTTGTTTAATTTGATTCAATATTGATTTTAAATTATAATTGGGAAAAGCTAAAATGATTCAGTTTTACTGTTCTATCTAAATTCATGTTTATTTCATTTCAAGCTAATTGATTATCATTTTGTGTTCAATTTTGAAATTGAGTTATTTCCCTTTGATGTGTGTTTTGTGTGCATGTATGTTTATTTTATGTTCGCGTGTATTTCAGAGCCTGCGTTTTGTATAAATCAATAAATTCATCTGTTACCACCAAAAGTTTTTATTCCATTGGAAAAAATCGTAACAGATACATTTGCATTACAAGTATGAAAAGCTAGGGACCGGTTACATAATATGATTTTACATAACCACCAGCTAGACTAAGATATACAAAAAGGGAAAGAACGTCAGCTTATACTGGATCAAACTGGAAACAAAATCCCTAACTTCAATAAATCATCGATCCCTCGTGTTGCCTTACCATACCAATGGAGATCGTGATCTGCATAACTTATAATTTATACTTTCTTAGAAAGCTTCCTTCTAAGATTGAACTTTTCTAGCACAAAGGTTCTTGAGAAGACAACACAGGACAACAGATGATCAGGAAAAC
>PRKT01002097.1:0-34494 GCA_003671525.1 Saccostrea glomerata | reverse complement strand
GAAATGAAAACCATGTTCATGCTATTTTTATAGGAATGAATTTCTAATTTTTTTTCTTTTATGTTATGTTCTTTATTATACTACTAATTAAAAAATCAGAAAACAAATTACATCGTATGCTGCATTTGATCCTGGAAGAGCTTGCCAAAACAGACAGTAAGGCGTCCGTCTGTTCACTAAGAAAGATTTGTAAAAATTGTTGATTGATTGATTATATAGTGTTTAAGGTCCCTATCCAGAAAATTTCACTGATATGGAGACGTCAGCATTTCCGGTGAAGGGCTGCAAATTTAGGTCTATGCTTGGCACTTACGGCCTTTGAGCAGGGAGGGTTCTTTATCGTGCCACACCTGCTGTGACTCAGGGCCTCGGTTTATACGGTTTCATCCGAAGGTCCGCCCCATTTAGTCGCCTTTTACGACAAGCAAGGGGGTACTGAGGACCTATTCTAACCCGGATCCCAACGTGGCGGTAAAAAATGAAAACAATGAGAAAAATGTTTTTTTTGCTTCTAGTGAAAAAATGTTGCAAAAAGAGTATTAAACATAAAAACAATTACTATAGATAGCAAAACCATTAAGAAAACACCACATCACAGTTTCAATATTGTTCCACAAATTTGGGGCAACCAGAAGTTGGTTGGACTGGATATGGTCACCAAGGCACGGGGTGACTAGCAAGCGATATAATAGTCAATCGCTACATATTATTTGATTTTTAACCTCTGGAGTAACCTCAAGGACCACCATTTGCAATTAGCAACTGTGTATATCTGGGCAAAAAAGGGACATAATTCGTTTCGGGAAATTGCTTTTCGGACAAGAAGGTCATTTTTGGGTTCCAGACATCAAGACATTTGTCAATCCTATTGTGTTGGAAAAGAAGGCATTATATATACTAATAAATGTACCGATTAGTCAAATGTTCAATTCACAAATAAGTGGTGCGTTAGCAATTTTGTGAAGTTAATAGGAGGAGTTGCGTATAAGAGATATAATACAGCTGATATATGTATTTAAACATATATGTGTGTGATTTCAACATTTTCACATGTCATATTAATTTTTAAATTACCGTAGGACTCAAATACATATATACGTATTGCTTGGACTTTAATGAATGTATGTGATAAGATGTTTTGACTTATTCAATACTTTCCACATGCCCCTCCCCCCAAGTATAGTGATTTTTAAGGATAATCGATAAAAATATTTTTATAATTCCACAGGAGGCCAATATGTCTGCGCTGAAACAGAGGAAAATAACAAGACAAAGGTGTTTTGGGGGTGTTTTTATTTCTAGTTTGGATTATGGTGAATTTTATTCTTCTGACAATGTCTGTTATAAGCTGCATATTCATTATTCTTTACAAAGAACGGTAACCCTTTCAGTGACCTCCTTGTAAAGAAAAAAAAATGTTTCTGTTGAATTGCTTTAATCTTTTTTTTTCTAAGTAATAATGAATTCGTGTTGGTTTTGAAAATATTTCTATAGTATCTGTTAGAATTTTCCGATTTTGTTAGGTTGCCTTTAGCACTGACTGATAAACATACTGGCAAACAATCACCTGTGTATTTAAATGTAAGGTACGGAAACAATAAAGACAATCAACTATCACATGAAGACCAGACTGGCAATGACGGCATTACAGACGAGGTTCTTGATGTTCTTTTCTTTTATACTTATTACCATGCTTAACCATAAAGAAATTTATGAAAGTAAAAAACTAAGAACAGATTAAGAGACATATATAAGAAGCTACTGTATACAGGGAAATTTACGTCCCCGTTTAATTTTCACCCCTTTTGCCGTACTATCATTTGGGCGAATTTAAAACGGTGAGAGTTCAAAGAATATAGTATAATTTCTTAAACAAAACTGTGACTTGGCGAATTTAAAACGGGGTAAAATTGTTTGAAAGTGTGAAAGGGCGAAAATAACCCTGTATATAGTAACTTACGAATGCTTTTATTTGAACAATTACGAGGGTTGTCCGTAAAGTTCGTGGACAAGCTCAAATTTAAAGAAAGATGGTGTCATTGATATTTATTATTGACATATTTACAATCCTTTACTAAATATCAATTACAAAATGTAAAATAATATTCAATTTAAGATTAAGAATCATAATAATGGCTTCATTATCAGACTTGGGATGGTGACCCGGAGCACCGCAAATTTTTAATTCAAAAATTATATATCACTTTATAAATTTCATTTGTATTTTGTAAAATTCTGTGGATATTCGGATTGCTTTTACATTAGGAGGTTGACAAAAGTTATAATTACAAACCTGCAAAATTTGAATGTTCAGAGTTTAGAAGTGGCTGAGAAATCTAGGTAAGAATGTATTAAGACAAGATCGGCTTTGTTCGAAAACGGGACGTTTTCGGAATAGGCGGAGCAGTGAGCAGTGATAAAATTCTGCGTAGACATCGGAAAAACACCAATAGAGACCCCTAAATGCTGTAAACAGTCGGGAAAATATGGTATAGAAAGCAGTTCATAAGTAATTAGTTGAAAATAAAATTTTCAGACGGAAGGAACAGTTTACAGGATGACATGCGTGAAGAAAGACCATCATTTCGAGATTGCGGTGCTGTAAAAAAATAATTTCGTAACGTGACTTTGTCGCATTTCCTTAAATATTGTCGTTTTTACGCGGACAGAGGTAGGATGATTGCAAGTAATGAGACAGGCATTGTTAAATATTATTTTACGTATGAAACCTAAACATTTTGTGCACATTTTTATGACTGGATAAAGCGACATAAGAAATGTATTGAGTTAAACAGTGACTATGTTGAATAAAGTTACATGTACTCGTATTAAGCTTTTGACGTCAGGTAACGTCAAGGATTTTCGTTTTAGTGCTCCGGGAATGTACCGATGTACATACGTAAATCACTTAGAGATATTTCTGTTCCAACAGGAAACAAAATAGGAGTTTCATCTTCAACATCGGCCCTTCTAATGGTTATAAAGGACCTAAAGTATTAAACAATAAGGTCTTACTGAACGTGATAATTAAAATTAGCAAAACATAAGGTATTCAGTGTCTAATGAGGGGTTTTGAGTGATTCAAAATAATTATAAACTAGTGAAAAACACATTGCTAGATAACGATAAAACTTAACCATATTCACAAGACTGATAACATGTAACGAGTCAGTCATTTTGCACTTTAAAAGTTTTGGAAGAATTATCTGCCCTTGATGAAAAGAAGAAAATTTTTCGTTTCTCAAAATTTATGTGGTAGATTATTTATTTCATTTCACAGTATAATAAAAAGAGGGTTAATTCATATTTTCTTCAAAAAAATTGTTTGAAATTCAAATTGTTTTTTACAAAATCTGAAAAAATCTTACACTGCTAGACTTCAATATAAAATTCAAGTTACAATTAAATGGAAAATAATCAAAATTCTGTGAATGCCATTGGTGGAGCAATTTTATTGGATAACATATTGATAAAAAATATTGGATCATACATTTTTAGGTACAAAATATGGTCGTTATACTTTGAATATTTAATTAATCATCATACTTGCTATCATCATAAAATAGAATAATGATCTTTGTATTCTTAGCCATATTATATTAATTGTTGTTTACGAATGTTCTAATTATCTTAAATTACACTTAATTAAAGGTATATTGTATTTTGAATCCGACTATTGCAGAAAACAGTACTCACATTTTCAATGGCCGTCCTTATTCCCCAAAAGATGAAATGGATCTGTTCTTTGTTCATTTCAGCAACGGTGTCTTAAAGTTCAATCCGCAATAAATGTCTCTGTTTATCATTCATTTAATTGAAAAAACGTGAAAACCATGAACAAAGAATTTTAATGCGAGTAAAGTGTAAACTGCCACCGGTGAAAACGAAGTCAGATCACTCACTACTAACAATAAGGCGTCAATTCCCTCTTTGAAAAAGACAATTTTTAATATTTAAACTTTGAAGTGACTTTATATATAAGATTGAACCGATATAGCAAAAAGGATACCGTATGTTACATGTATGAAGATGTTTTTCTTTGGTCATTTATTTTAATTTTCAACCAAAACCATTTTGTTTCATTGATATACACTTACTTTTATATTTTTTTGTCCTTTAATTTCATGAAAGACATCAGGCGACAATGATTTCATAACTTCATCGTACCAAATCAGTTCAAGTGAGAGCTCCCTTTCGAATGAAGTACTTTATGTTACTTATGATCGGCGGAGTTCCCTCGAGCCTCATCTTCTTTCAAAACGAAAAACGGGAGTTAAACCCATCAACTATTCATACGATCCAATGGAAATCGTCGACAATTCTGAGATAAATGAACAAAATGAGCCTTATATTAACATTGTTCCGGATGCACCCCCTCCTCCAGTGTTACATATATAAACTGTATAATAAAGTTAATTTTTTACATTATATCTGACATAATATCTGATGTTGCCTGTACATATATTTTGAAAAAAAAATACTTAGGAAAATACATCATTACACTATGTACCTCACGGCATTTATGTATTGATTATAGTCTTTTAAACAGTGCAGTGGAAACACTGGTATAAATAATTTATTTTTTTTCATTTTGTCAAAGGTCATGTGAGAAAGATGTAGCATTGCATGTACATGTAGCAATATTGTATCATATGATTATGGAATTGCACTGGCATGCTTTAAAATAATATACGATTATGCAATACTTAACACTCTAGTTGTTCTAATCATTTGAAATAAGAATATGAAATAGCTACTGTGTAGATAGAATTTTGGTAAATGCAAAATTATTCAACAAAGTTCAGAACAGAGTTCATCCTTTCTATTGTAATTTTAGTTCAAGGTGCGAGATGAAGGTTTACCCACTCAAATGTCATATGGAAGAATCAACTTTATGACTAAAACTGGTAGTAAACAGGAAAATGCTGTATCCAGTTTCTTTCAAATAGATGTACAATGAAACATCCATTTCGAGAAGTTTGTGATAAAAAAATCTTGATTTTAAAAAGAAAGGCGAGGGAAGGAGTAAAAATCTACCAAATTTTTCAAATTGGTAATCTATCGAATTTCTACTTTCGTGATGATCAAAATATTTACAAATAATTGTCTAAAACAGTCTGGACAGCATACATATATGCATGCTGTTAGAAAAAAATGCTTGATATATATTTTAAAGAGTATCGAACAAAATATTTGAATTTAGTGTAAATCAGGCGTTATACATGTACATACGAGGGTTGTCCGTAAAGTTCGTGGACAACATTGATAATTACTGACAAACATTGATAAAATATATGAAACTATTATTTTCACCAAATTCATGTTTCATTTTATTAATATGCAAGTTTTCAACAAAAACAAAGCACAAATAGTCACATTTTTATCAGATACAAGAAAGACACACACTCATTCCCGGAGCACTAAAACGAAACCCCTTGACGTTACCTGACGTCTAAAGCTTTATACGAGTACATGTAACTTTTTCCAACATATTCACTGTTTAACTCAATACATTTCTTATGTCGCTTTATCCAGTCATAAAAATGTGCACAAAATGTTTAGGTTTCATACGTAAAATAATATTTAACAATGCCTGTCCCATTACTTGCAATCATCCTACCTCTGTCCGCGTAAAAACGACTATATTTAAGGAAATACGGCAAAATCACGTTACGAAATTAACTTTTTACAGCACCGCAATCTCAGAATGATGGTCTTCCTTCACGCATGTCATCTTGTAAACTGTTCCTTCCGTCTGAAAATTTTATTTTCAACTAAATACTTATGAACTGCTTTCTATACCATATTTTCCCAACTGTTTACAGCATTTAAGGGTCTCTGTTGGTGCTTTTCCAATGTCTTCGCAGAATTTTATCACTGCTCACTGCTCCGCCTATTCTGAAAACGTCCCTTTCTCGAACAAAGCCGATCCTGTCTTAATAAATTCTAACCTAGATTTCACAGCCACTTCTAAACTCTGAACATTCAAATTTTGCAGGTTTGTAGTTATAACTTTTGTCAACCTCGTAATGTAAAAGCAATCCGAATTTCCGCAGAATTTTACAAAATACAAATGAAATTTATAAAGTTATAAATAACTTTTTAATTAAAATTTCGCGGTGCTCCGTGTCACCATCCCAAGTATAATAATGGAGCCATTATTATAATTATTTATTTGAAATTGAATATTATTTTACATTTTGTAACTGATATTTAGTAAAGGATTGTAAATATGTTAATAATAAATATCAATGACACCATCTTTCTTTAAATTTGAGCTTGTCCACGAACTTTACGGACATCCCTCGTATAGACAACAATTACTTAATTTCAAATTCGTTATCAAATATACTACTTTTCAACTCTTCAAACAACTGTTCACAAAAGAAAAACAAAGTCCAGGCTTTTTGACATCACAAATAACTGCTTTTTCAATTCTAATGGATCTCATAAATTTACTCACCTTGTCATTTTATCTTCATTATTTTGTTATTTTGTTTAAAAAATCGCGATATCTGATTATAAATTCCAATGGGTACCAATTGCACCATTTTATTGACATACTTTTTATTCATTTACAACATAATGCATTGTAAACCTAGGCAGGAAAAAAAGAACTACATTCGCTGTGGCCATCAACTTGGTATTTAGATGTTTGGACGAAATATCATCAATTAACAATTATAGATACTTTCATTAATTCATATGTCGACTCAATTTATCCTAGTGAACTTTGTAAAAAAAAAAAGATACCACAGAATATGACACACCTATTTCATTTATAAATATTGTCGAAGAAAGAGACATAACATGTAACCTAGCCAGAAAACTTTATTATAATCTTGATTTTGACTTTTCTTTTTTTGTGGCAATATACCATTAACACCTGCATATGGGGTTTTAAACTCACAGCTGATTCAATTTGCTAGAGTATGCTCCACATAGAAAGCTAGGCTAGGTATCGAAAAATTACCGTATATCCGTTTTTTTTTCGCCTGTAGGAAATTTTTACGAAAAAGGGGGTGTATTAGTTCAGTTTTTATTTTGAGTAAGTTATTTTTTACGATTGAACATTTTTTGTTCAAAGTGGTAATGTTTTTATGTGACATTTTGCAATTGAAAAAAAATAATCGCAAAAAAGCGAAATATAGATTATCGCGAAATATTTAACTGCCGTGTATATTTCCTTATGAAATCCATTAGAAATCCACGACATTCAAATTTCTATATATATAACACACGCGAAACCTTGTCATCGCGCGTTAGAATACAAAGTAGGAACTTTATGCATTTTCTATAATCTGGGAACACCAAAATGTACAATGTTTTGACTCAATTTAATTAAAAACTATAACCCTGTTAAATTAACGTAAAATAATACAAATGTGCGTTTAAAATTAATTTGTCACTTTTTTCCTTGCAAT
This sequence comes from Saccostrea glomerata, assembly GCA_003671525.1. Taxonomy (NCBI): domain Eukaryota; kingdom Metazoa; phylum Mollusca; class Bivalvia; order Ostreida; family Ostreidae; genus Saccostrea; species Saccostrea glomerata. Next base: position 27,070 of record PRKT01002097.1, on the reverse strand, counting down.
GTTTTTTTGCGTTATTTAACTTTGCAACGTCATCTGACGTCACAAATGGCTCTTACGTCTATTAACCGCGTCAGTTTAAAAGGGTGCTAAATTCATATTAAAAATCAACGAAATAAGCAATTATGAAGAAGGAAAATTAGCGAATGTAAATATAAGCATTGAATTCATATTTTTGTCTGTCTTCGGTCCTATAGCACACCTGGCCGTGCCGACAAATTTATCATACCGCGCTAACGCGCGGTATTTAATTTGTCGGCACGGCCAGGTGTGTTATAGGACCGAAGACAGCCAAAAATATGAATTCAATGCTTAAAAAAAAACCCGGATACACGGTAGTTGATAAAAAAGGAAAAATGTTTTAATATCTTTGACCTAGCCAGAACATTTAAACAATCAATAAGTCTAACGTTGCCCGGCAATCGCCATACTAACTGAGTGATAATGTACACGAAACCCGGAATCTTTTATATGAATATTAAAGAAACAGGGAGGAAATTGAAATAAGGAATTCCAATTATCCTTTTCATTAGGTGGCACATTACAAAGCGAAATTTTTCATTGAATATCCCAGCTTCTTGTTTTTGGTCTTCCGTATAGTATTTTGAAGAAGGTATTCAGTCCAACAGAACCCTACAAAAATACTTAAGGACTGATAGTCTGATACAACTAGGTAGTTCTAATATACATGGAAATGTTTGATTTAAATTTTTCGCAAAGCTTGTGATGCAATACGGAACTATATTTAAGATTTACTTTAAAAATTGAGAAGACTTACAAGAGAAATAAAAAAAAAATTAGAAGAAAATCTTCCTCATCTTATTTTTAATACAAGATTAACACGATTTCGTAAATAAGACCATTTGTTTTGTCTAAGTGTAAGCTCCAGTAATTAAAAGGTATGGCTACGGAAGTTATAAAGTAAAAATTAGAAAATTACATGTATGGTGGCATATTTTTACCCCCTATATGCAAGATAAATTATGTTAACATGCAATATAGTTATGTAGACATGCAACATATTTATGTGAACATACAAGCTAATTATGCTGACATGCAAGTTACCAATTTTATAAGAAAATGTAATTTAAATATGGGACAATTTACTTACTCACGCCTGTATTTGACATTTTAGATGCAAAATAATTATGTCAACATCCAACTTATTTATGTCAACATGCACGATAATTATGTTTACTTAACATGCAAGATAATATAAAATTATATACGATATATAATTTTGCATGTTGAGATAAATAAGTTGAATGTGAACATAAATATCCTGCATGTTGAGATAAATAAGTTGAATGTGAATATAAATATTCTGCATGTCTACATAATATCTCGGATGTTAGCAAATGTATCTTGCATGTTGAAGTAAATTAGTTGCATGTGTACATAATCAACTCGCATGTTGACATAAATATCTTGCATGTCAACATAATTATCTCGCTTGTTAACATAAGTAAATCGCATCTTCTCATAGTTATGTTGCATCTTGCATCTACGATGTCAGATACAGGCGTCAGCAATATCTAAATCAGATTCCCTTAAAAGAATTGCAACTTGCATGTCAACATAATTATCTCGCACGTCAAAATAATTATCTTGCATATATACATAATTTTCTTGGATGTTAACATAATTTACTTTTTATCTTGCATGTGGTTCCTGTCCTTCGGTGATATTGTCTCAGGGAAGTAAAGTATTCTGATTTCCATCTGTTCCAAAAGCTTTGTAGAAGCTGAATTTGACGCTCCATGATTTCATTTGCTTTTTCATGATTTATTAGAAAGTTGTCGTTGGCATCCTCTTCATCCAAATAGGGTAAATACGTTAATCTTCTTCCATATAACAACTGAGATGATGTAAGCGGCTGTAAATCATCTGGAGCTGTTGATATGTAAGTCAGTGGTCTGTCATTCAGAAATGCTTCTATTTCTGTAACTAAGGTGTGAAGATTCTCCATATTTATCTTTGAACGTCCAAGAACTTTCAGTAAGGAAGTTTTAGTCAATCCAATTCATCTCTCCCACCAACCACCATACCATGCAGCTCGACTAGGGATGAATTTCCATTGTACTCCATATTCAGCAAGTTTTAGGTGTACATCCTCTGCATGTGATGCTCTGGTGATTTCCTTTGATGCAGATTGAAATGCTGTTGCATTATCTGAAATCATGATACTAGGCAGTGATCTCCTACTAATAAATCTTCTAAATGCGAGAAAAAATGAACTCTGAGTCAGGTTTGGTACCAGCTCTAGGTGTAAAGCTCGAGATAAGGCACAGGTAAAGAGGCATATGTATACATTAGAGTCTTCTCCCAATTTGTCCTTGACATAAAGGGGCCCTGCAAAATCAATGCATGTCACGGTAAATGGGGGTTTCATCTGGAGCAGGTCCTTTGGTAATGGAGTGGGTTCTGGAGCTTGATATGATTTTCCAGTGACCTTTTTACAGCTGACACATTCTCTAGGAATCCCTTTCACACGATGTCGAATCCTTGGTATCCAGTATTGTTCATGAAGTAAGGTAATTGTCGAGATATTTGACTCAAAACAATCCCAAAATGTTTGCCATTGAAGTAAATCTCAAAAAAAACTGGCAGGTTTAATTTCGGCAGTTTATGATTATGAATGTTAGGTTTTCCTATGTTGGGTTCAAATGATTCACGACTTTGAATGAATTGTGGTGCATTTACATTTAAATTCCTAGATGTACATTGATTAAGATTCTCAGAAGCCTTTCCATTCTTTGTCAGTTCTGCTAATTTTAGTCTTAATTCTAACATGTACTCATCTGAATCTTTAATCTCCATTTCAATTTCTTCTTCTTTCTCTAGTTCTTGTAGAATTTCACTGTTGATTCACTCTAATGTGTCCCACTTCTCCTCCAGTACCTTGATCATTTCAGCTTTTCCATTTTCATCTTCAATTTCAGAAATTCTTCTCAAAATTTTGGTAATTACTCTTCGATGGCCTGAACGCTGTGCCTTTAACTTGATTACATCCATTTCTAGTTTGCTATTACTTTCCCAATGGTCACGGCAGCAACTGTTGAGTCAGATAGAAAGCTAAACACTTCTAATCACGTTGACTAGTTTATCTAGACTGCTCATTCAAAACACTGCATAAAATTGACATAGCATTGGCGTAACCATGACGTAATATTTAAGATGACGTCATAATAGAAACATTCACTTAATGTCAAATGCACTTTAACGTCACATATAGGAAGATTATCATCAACACAAATCATATCATTAAAGCCTTGTCTATTAGATTACAACAAGAGAGAGCTATAAATGAAATGTTGAAAGAATTCTACTTTTATGCAGGGGGTACTCATTATGATACATGTAAAAAAGACTTTAAGATATTTCGTACACCTCTTCTCTAATTGGACATTTCAAGATTTCGCGATCTCGAGACTGAACTCGCGCACTGACTCTGACAGTTGTTTCAAAATTTTTAGGGGCCGTGTCAAAATTTGATTTATTTACAAACAACAAAAACACTGTTTCCTAGATAAAGCAACGTAATATGTAGCATTTCAAGTCATATATGGCTTATTTTTATAAGTTCAGACTAACTAAAATTAAAATATCTTTCTCCTTGTTTCGTTACTTTATATAAAGATAGGACTTTCCTATAAATAAAACAATTTAAATCAATCGCGTAACATAGAAATCCGAGATGTAAAACAATAGCAGAATTATTTCCGACGCGGATAAAAATACCATTTCAAAAACAGTATAAAGTCAATTTAACCTACATGTATAGAAATAGTGGCAAAGTCGGTGATTTTATTTTGAATTTAAATAGCAAAGATTATCGATATCTTAATCTTTGTTTGATCTCGTGTTTTACTTTTTTAGTTCAGATACGCCATACTTAGTATATAGCTTTATAACCCTTTTAAAAACTTGTTATACGGCCCCTTATATATCGAAGTATACAGTACGAGTCCGAGCTCGTGGCGCTCTTAGCTGGAAATGTTTATTAGGAGAAGAGAAAAAATAAGCGTAGTGTTTTAGATTTTTATTTCATAGACCTTGCTTTGTACATCATATTTTGCAAGTAGTTGCTGGTAATTCAGATGGATAATTATATTTACCGTATGTTTTCAGATGTTACTTACATAAAGTGCCCTTAATATTTTTATGTTATATAATTATGTTAGTGTAGACTTTATTTGAGTTTCCACATGTTTTATTTTTTAAACAAAAAGTATCATCCATGTTGCCAGTCCTTCTGTAGTACTTTTGATAATTGTGTTCTGACTGGTTAACTTGGCTGTAGAATCGTTGATACTCACGGCTTTTATCTTTTTATTATTTCTAGCTAGGGTTTTTAACGCTATGTTCAAGCAGTTTACTTCACATGGTTTGGACGAAGCCTCATCGAACATTATCTCTAATTGTTTGCCAACCTCAAGGTACACGGTATGATAGGTTTCATTTAGCAAGTGCTGATCTGAGCGAACACTTTATGATAAGCTAGGATGAAACATTTAGAGATAACAAAAAGTAATCAAGATCAAAAGTCCATAAATCAATACAAAACAGGCGCAGAGTAAACACGAACCTCTAAAACATCAGAGGTGGGATCAGGTGCCATGGAAGAGTGGGCATCCTTTGTAGCTGCCGACCGGTTACACCCGCCAAGTGCTTCTTATCATGATCAAGAAATACTGTAAAACGAGAATATTTAGCGCACAACTAATTTTAGCGCCTTTAACGCAAGACCCCCTGAACAATAAAATTTATTGTGCGCTAACGGATTTCTAAATAATATATGTTGTGTGTGTTCAAAGCTTTCACATAGTAATAAATGTAAATCGGAATTCAAGATTACGAAATGCCGAAAGGTCGTTGAATTTTACACACTAGCACTGTATCTGGAAGGATCTATCTAGAAAGTTTTGTCAAATTATAATTTAATTAAACTATTTTTTCCATGGTAGTTGTAACCCGTTACTTATCATTAGCACCTGCAAAGTTTGGCTTCTCGGCGTGTCAATCATCTATCATCTCGAGGTAAACAATGCAATCAAGCATGGCGATTGAGCTTGTAGACAATACCTCATTATGATGACCGTCTATCCAAGTAAGTAACTTTCATTCGATGAAAACATTGTTTTAATATTAATAAAATGCGTAAATACTCCATTTCTTATCTTAAAAAAAAATAAAATAAATTATTAACAGTGTGCCACGTCAATGTGATTGCAACACCACGGTAAAGTTGACGAATGTTTACTTATATAAAGGAGTGCTATTGTGTTACCGTTCTTGACAAACCAACATATCAAATACGGGTGTAGATTGTAGATTAAAAATCAAAATATCACTTTAAATATTTGAATGACAAGCGCTAAAATTTATTTGCGCCAATGCATTCCCACTTGCGTTTGCGCTAATATACGTGTGCGCTAAATTTTCTCGTTTTACAGTACAGGAGAGATTCGTCGTCTATTCGGTGTAAAAATAATGGACTAAAAATCAGTAAGATTAACGTCAGTCAGCGTTTGAATCAATTTTAAATTGTATTTACTGACAAACTCAGTGTATCGACCACAGAACTTACGAAATGATAAATTAAAACGAGACTTCTGATACTCTTGTTTCAACAACATGCAACTGTTTGTAAATAATTTACCTAGTTTTAGAAGTTGTTTATACGTAGAACATGCTCTTGCACATCGAATCAACTGAGATACAGAAACTCCTAATGCAGGTGATGATGGTATATTGCTGCATAAGTAAGGAAAGTTGACGATAGAAACGTTTAGGTCATCACGTTTATCATAGGGCTTGGTTGTTTAGAATACTATTAATGTCAATTAAAATATCCAAATATAAAACACATTATCAGTCTCTTTAGTATCTTTGATGGCAAACTCGACAGGATATATCGTATCGACATAAGAGTGGGAAGTACCATTGTTAACACTACTGGAGGAAAAAAGTGCTGAGAATCCCAAATTTTACTGATAAAGTTTGATAATTACTGATACTGAGCTGTTCTTGCTGATAAATACTTATATTTACTGTTATTATTACTGTTGTTGCTGATATTTTTTGTTGTTTCTGATAAATACTGATAATTACTGTTGACTTTTACTGTTGAGTCTGATAAATACTGATAAGTACTGTTGAGGTACTGTCGTTGCTGAGAATTGCTGATAATTACTGTTGAGGTACTGTCGATGCTGAGATTTACTGATAATTACTGTGGTAATTGTTTTTAACCTGATAATTGGTTTAAAATAAAACAGAGGGCTATAAAAACCCTAAATTATTACTTTCTTTTACTTGAATTATCATGAAAAATTTTTCATATTTCTTTAAATGTTCTGCTTGTGACAAAATTACATGACTGTATGTATGTATGCTGATCTCAATTTCTACTATTATCTTGTGAAAATTTTGACAATAATCAAATGAATTATTAAAAGAATGAATATATAGAAATAGAATTAATAAATAAAATTAACTGAAGAAAAAAAATGGAATTTTACTTTTGCATAAGATTTTCTTGAAAAATAAATTGTAAATAAAAGGAAAATTATGCTATCTTAAAAAAGATCCATCGCCGCCTTTCCCGACTCCAAGAAAATTATGTAGGGAGATCGGTGATCTTTTTTTTCAATAATAAGAAAAAAGTTCTTAATGGATGGAAAAAATTGGGATAAAAAAAGTTTCCTGCAGGTTCGAAAAGTTGGATTTGTTCCGTTTTCACTAGGTCAACTGGTCGAGTTTGGACAACATTTTGTCTTTGAAGGCCTTTTTTCTCGAAAACAATTATATTCATCTTGTAAAATGTGCAGTTTTCTGGTCTCTTTTTGTCGAAATATTTGAAAATTTGCTCGAAAATTAGAAATTTTATCCCTTTTAAAAAGTAACTAAGAGGTAAAAACAGGTTTGAATATGTTCAATCTGTGGACACTGATTTTAATTAATAATTTATTTATTTATTCATTTATTTTGATGTTATGTAGACGTTTGTACATCGTCCAAGAATTAAACTCCTCCACATGTACATATGTACAAGTACACACTGTATGCATGTGCAACCGGCAAATGGGGCGAGCTGATTAAAAATTAGAGGTTAAGAATCCCTAGTGCAAAGGTACATGTGTTTAGTTGGTCTCTTAAAATTTAAATACAAAATCATTTTTTATTTAATCAGTTTTGAAATCTCATTAATTATTTTTTATTTGATTTCATGGAATGGGAAATAAGAACTGAAATGAGACTTAATTTAATAATATGTTACTATTAGTATATGATCAAATTGATCGATTTTAATTTTGCATGGTAAAAAGTTGAAAGGAAAACACCTTTGAATTGATTTCAATTGATCAGAAATCGGTGATCGACCTGTGATTTGGCTGTATTGTGTACATGTCTTCAGCCCCGGGGTAGAACGGGGTACAACTTGTATATCCCATGCAAATTGTAGTGGTGAAGCGTAACAATGGGCACTAATTACCTATTGTTCTTCGTCTGCGGCTACCGGTGTTATCAATAAACAAACTACCTACACTGTGTACACAGTACATGTACTCGATACTTTGGAACAATCTTAAAGTTTATGGTCGCACGAAAAAAAAATCCGTAATATTAGATTTGATGACGAATAAAATTGATAGAAAAAATATTTAGAATAGAACACTTTGGTACTATAATAATAATAAAAAAAAAAGATATATACATGTACATCATGATCATGTACGTTGTACAGACTTATTTCAATTATTAATTCAATTCTCAAAGATCTATCTTTCTTCAGTATTGATTTCATTTTTTTAGTTTTACGCATATTTCTTCAATCAATTAATCAATCATTTATTTGAATCTTTTTACCATTTTACATTAGTATACATAGAACATAAAAACATATAAAATGTAGGTGATTTTATACATAACAGTAGGTCTAAAAGGCATGCGTGAATAAGAAACTAAACAAAAAATTTTTGTACATGTAGGTTGCTATAAATGCGAAGTAAGGGAATTTAGGCCGGGGAGTATATTTTGTTGATCAGATAAAAGAATATCCCGGGGGAGGTGGTGACATGTATTTTCAATTCTGAATCTCTGCTAACGATGGTTTGGGACCGGTAAATACGTAGACGAGAAATTGACTTTAATTTTTAATTTAAAAAAAAAGTGTGCAAAATATACAATCATATAGATATAAAGAGAAAGATTGTTTAGTTAAGCACTTTTTTGAAATAATATTAGCATTAATTGTACACAATTCAGATGCAGGGAAACTATCCGAGAAAAAAAACCCTTAAATGTATGGATTTTGAATGTCAGAAACATGACGTTGTGTATCACACTAATGAATAAATGTTATAATTTTACTTCAGCTCTGAATTTTGTATGGTTCATTGCAATTGATTCTCTAAACAACAAGCACAAAGTGTGCATTAATGGAAGAAGTTAATTAAAGTTATGATTTATTTTATTTTGTTTTTTAACTGACTGACCGCATATAACATGTTTAAGGAGTGGCGCATAATATTAGAAGCCATATGCCCATAGACTAAAAACTGTATACAATGAAAAAAGAATTAGCCTAAGGCCAAAATGAAATTATAGTTTGTTTGGAATTGCCTCCCTCCTCAATGAAATGCCCCCCTCCTGAAAAAAATTTATTGACCAAAAGTTGGAAGAATTTTTTTTTTATTTAATCAATTTTTTTGCCTATTACATGTATCACATGCACCATACAAAACACTGGAATAGAGTGTCAGATCTATGTTAAATTAGGGGTTTTTTTGTTGATGGTAGAAACTTTTTTTAAAAAGTCAGAAAATGTTTTTAAAAAAAATAATTTCCCTCCCTTCCTCTTGGGTTTAAAACCCTTTAGGCGGCAATTCCAAACAAATATTTTTTTAAGGATGGCCTAAAGAAAAACATGTATATTTTTCATTGACTGAAAATCACACTGCATAAGATTTATGTCATGTAGTGTACAATACTTAAGCCTTAACAAATAATTTAAAAAAGTGAGAGAGAGAGAGAGAGAGAGAAAGCTAGAAAGCGACACAATGATATAAAATTCGCAGGGAGGACATCGGAGAACTAGAGCGCGCTGTCAACATAATATATATAAAAAAAATAATTAAAGATGCTTCAATTTAATTATTTAACCTTGTCACATTCTTCTATAAAATAACAAAGTGTACGCTTAAGACTAGATTTTATGACAAATATTTAATACTGTCTTGTTAAAATGAGAGCTTCATTTAAAAGTAAATGGAAAGGGGGGGGGGGTGTTTTCAACTTAATGTGCTCATGCATTTTCAGTTCTCCACACGGTAAAATAAATTGATATTTACAACCACTGACTGTATTGAAGTATTAAAGATACCCACAAAAAGCTTTTGATGACAGTACACAGACATGTGAGAAAAAATATGAGATGAGATTTTTTTTAAACCTTATGAACAAATATTAAACTTTTTAAAAAAGTACTTGGGAAGAAAAACCACTGTAAATACAATAGAATAATTTTCCTCAGATAATGTCATCCACGTGTGAGGAGAAATTTAAAGAAAAAACATAAACATTTATGAAAGCTTATGTTAACATTATGGTCTAAAAATACTTATAATGAAATTAATAGCTGAAAACTGAAAACAAATTTATAAAACGTGACTTTTTTATTTAGAATAATTTGTTTTGTAATTGACTGTAATGAATTTGTTAAAATACTTTTATAAAAAACAAATAATCATTTCTCAGGCTATTTTAATCCATTCCCAGGTTAAAAACAATGACCACAGTGATTATCAGTAAATCTCAGCATCGACAGTACCTCAACAGTAATTATCAGTAATTCTCAGCAGCGACAGTACCTCAACAGTATTTATCAGCATTTATCAGACTCCACAGTAAGAGACGACAGTAATTATCAGTATTTATCAGTAACAGCTAAAATTATCAGCAACAACAGTAATAATAACAGTAAATATCAGTAATTATCAGCAAGAACAGCACCGTATCAGTTATTATCAAACAATATTATATAACTTTGTGAAATCCGGTAAATTGATTGGTCAATACGAAGTACTTATTTTTTAATAACGACCGCTGAAAGCGAATAATGACTCGCACGAGCTGCCTCGTTTTCACTTTCGCTTTAGACAAACATGGAAGTTAGCAAGTTGTAGGTGAGGAAAATTTGAAACATATAGTGAAGAACTCTGAGACTGATAATACAAAACAATTACGAGGATATTTGTGAATATTTTTCGGGAATAATTAGCACATACCATTTCATGGTTGAGTTCGACCTTTCCACTCAGCCAGCAGAGACTTGACGCTGTTTACGCGATTACGGAGACTAAAGAAAATATAGACAAGCATACCATGTAAGATTGTATCTATTCTTAGAAGACATTAGGTATTTATATTTTGTCAGTGCATTTCGTCTGCAAGTGTAAACGAGAGCGATTCTCAATCTGGGGGAGGGGGTACTCTGTGTTATTCGGAGATAGATATCTTGTGTCATTATTATGATATGGGAAATTTATTGCCAAAATAATTTCCTCTGAGTAATATTCAATGAATTCTGAAACATTTACATTCAACTTACTTATGGTTAATACTATCTCTGTAAACATAGGATGATATACATTGCACTAATAAATTTGGGAAATTATCATTTATATAATATAATAAATATGGACTCAATGCACGGTCAATATGCATTTATAATGACCCAGAATGACTTTTGTATATTTGTATATTATCAGTAAAATTTGGGATTCTCAGCACTTTTTTCGTCAGTAGTGTAACTGAGAATACGTCGTCGATATAATTAAATGTCGAGTTAAAGGCCACATGTACACTTAATGTTTTCTTTTACGATTTTGTATAAATTCTGCTTCAGATGAATACAAACATAGGTCTGCTAATATATATCGTGGTGCAATTGATACATAAACCAAATGGAATTCCAGTGTTAGAGTTTTTTATAAATAAGTGAGGTTCCCTTTCTAAGTCCAACTTGCCTAGGGATATGAATTAAGATAAAAGGTTTATTTTCTGGAACCACTTTTTACACCAACTGTTTATTTTTGGTGTTGTTTATTTTCTGGGTCAATTATTTAAGAACTTAGAATAAAGATAATTATTTAAGTTTAACTCTTAGTGTTGATAGTAGAGTTCATACTGGGTGATGTAACTTAATTCCCTTTCACAACTCATTCATTTAAGGTATGTTACTCCGTTAAATTTGTTATATCACAAGTCTCATCTTTTTTTTCATGCATACATTTAATTCAGTATATTTTTTTATTTATGTCCTGAAAGACATCCAGAGGTTGCCTCTTAAGACTTCAGACACAACTAAACCAGATCGGAGTATCCATTTTGATGAGAATGAGCTAGCTGATAAAAACTGTACATTTACTAAAAGAACGGAAGGCACGTCCAAAATCTATGGATCTGGTCAACCTATTTCTCATCTTGAACAGGATATAAATTTGTACGTATGTATTGAATTTGAAAATGTTCGATGTTCACCTATCAGCCCTGCCTTCGATCCAATGCAGTTTATCGATATTAATGAGATAAATGAAAGAGCTAAGCCATGTGTAAACATTATTCCGGATGTACCCCCTCCACCAGTATTGCAAGCATAACCTGCATAAAGAGGATGGGAAATTTTAAAACATATCATGTAGCTTGTATAAAAGATCTGAAAAATGTCATTTTGATACACCTTACAGCATTCATAATCAAACCATGGTCAGTGTGCACTTTCACAATGTTTACAATTGTACACGTGGACGTTTACGAGAAGTGCTTACTTTTGTAAGTTTGTGAAGAGAAAAATATACAACTTTTCATTGAAAATATTTACACAAATCATATCATAAAAAATACAGTATCTTTAACCTACTGTTACATGAAGGATATGGCAATAACGAACAGTATTCAATCTCAATGTCTATTGAACAATATACAAAATAAGAGCAGAGCAAACACGGACCTCCGAAACATCAGAGGTGGGATCAGGTGCCACGGAGGAGCGAGCATCCCCTGCCGACCGGTCACACCCGCCGTGTGCTCGTTGTCATAATCAGGAAATAACGGAAAAAATCCGTGGTCAATTCAGTGTATAAATAATGGACTAACAATTGGTATGAAAAACGTCAGTCAGCATTTCATTCAATGATAAATTGTATTTGCTGACAAGGTCATTGTATCGACCATAGAATTTACGAAATGATGACTTTAAACGAGACTGTTGATATTCTTGTTTCATCAACTTGCTTGTCAATAATTTACCTCGTTTAAGAAATTGTTCATACGTAGAGCATGCTCTTGCGTATCGAATCAACTGAGATATAAATACTCCGTATGCAGGTGATGAAGGTATATTGCTGCATAAGTAAGGGAAGTTGACGATAGAAAAGTTAAAGTCATCACGTTTATCATATAGCTTGGTTGTTAGATTACCATTAGTGTCTTTTTCAAGTAAAATATCCAAGTATGAAGCAGAAGTGTCGGACTCTGTGGTATCTTTTATCTCAAGCTCACCAGGATATATCGTGTCGACGTAGGAATGGAAATTATCATTATTAATTGACAATACGTCGTCGATATATCTAAATGTCGAGTTGAAGGCCACAGCAAGTGTTTTCTTCTTTTCACGCAAAAGATTTTGCATAAATTCTGCTTCATATGAATATAAAAATAAGTCTGCTAATAACGGAGCGCAATTTGTACCCATGGGAATTCCAATAGATTGTTGGAATACCTGGTCTCCAAAAACCACATAGATATTGTCAATCAGAAACTCAAGCATCTTCTTGATGTCAACTTCAGAGTACTTATGTGTGCAATCAGAATCTGTTTTAACAAAATAATTTTTCAAATGACCAATGACGAGGTAAGTAAACTTACGAGTTCCATTTTTGTTGAAGAAGCAGCTGTCAATGATATCAAAAAGCCTGGATTTTAATTTGTCGTGGGGAATTGTTGTGTATAAAGTTGAAAAGTCGTAAGTTTTTATGCTGTTGATTTTTGTAAAGTCTTGTGATTTCAAATTGTCCAAAAGTTCTTTAGAATTTTTAAGTATCCACATCTGATTTACACCACTTCTTGAATATATAGTTGTACAGTACTCTTGAAGTTTTTCCTTCACTACTGTCAATATTTTAGTGAGAAGTAACGAAAGAGGCTTGGTTGAACATTTACTGGAACCTGCAATGTATCTTTGTTTGTAAGGATTCTTATGAAGTTTCGGAATCCAATATATATAAGGTAGTTCAAATTCATTTTGGCTCTGTGGAATATTAAAAGTATTCAAAACTGACAGGTGATTTTGAAGAATTTCTTCCTTAGAAAGAGAAGTATATGTATAAGTAGGATTACCACTTGTAGAATTAAATCCAAGTTCTTCTAGAATGCAATTTATATAATGAGCCTTACAAACGAAGACAATGTTGTTACCTGCTTTGTCGGCAGGAACCAGTACGTACTGATCGTGTAATCTATCTAATTCTTTTTTCACTTCTGGTTTATTGAACACAGAAGGATAGATGGTTTTCATTTTGCCCCTCAATCTTTTAATACGTGACTTTAACATGGATCTGATACATTTAATCCATTCTGACAAGGTGTCAATGTCTTCTTTTTCATATCTGACCCATCGTCTGGCGTAATTTTCAACAGAATCCAAAATATTTATGAAATTCCGACGCCAGTTGAAGGATCGGGGTTCCCTATATTTAGGACCTTTTACATGTAATAATAGTGAATAGTGTTAATTCCATCACAAAATTAACACCTTTTAAATTAGATAACTAGATGGTATACTGCATTTTCAACAGTTTGGCTATAATTAAATTATGTTTTGTATGTGTATAAAACAGAATATCAGCTAGTAAAATCCAAAGCACCCGCAAGAATTGCCACTTTGATTTAAGTACATGTAACCCGTCTCTGTATGAAAATCAGTTTGATATTAATACATTGCAGCTACAGAACGCTTAAATTGTTAAAACTTTAAGAATGACGCACAACGATAGTCGACAACCAATACATGTATATAGTCACACGAGGTACCTGAAAGATCTGATAAAGGATGGAAAGTGATTATTTGTAAGCAACAAACTCTTTCAAACTCAAACCCAAGGTTTATTGTGAGATGTTTTTGTTTCAATGGAATCTGCACTCATATATTAAGTACTAGATTTGTCAAGCACTTTTTGATGGTTTCATTGCACAATTTCTAGTTTTTCCTAGAACATCTACCAAACGCAGTACAATAAAGAATAAGATGAGACAAGTTATTTTGTCGGATAATAACACGAATATTTAAGAATGTATACAGATGGAATTCTTTCTATTTCGTGTAGGATCAAAGTTATCTCTTTCTCAAGTTCATGTACGTATTTTATGATACACTTGTAAATCTATATCATAACACAATTCAATAGCAATTTTTGTATATAACCTCATATCCTTTATTAGACAACTAGTTGAAAAAGTGTACGTTTAATCTTCCGCCATTGTACTCACCTCTCCGGTCGTTTCAATACACTGATTTTCCTCCTCGAAACATGAAGTACAAAGTGTTGATTTTTCTTTGACAGGTGCCAGATATAATGTTATAAAATAAAGGCTCGACGAAAAAAAAAAAACTCACATCGTTGATTCATTTTTTTCTAATTTGAAAATACTTTCATACTTTCAAAAGTTGAATATTTCGAGGGTATTGTTTTGTTGGGAATAAAAATCTTAATTTATTTTAAAGAGTAAATGGAATTCCCAAAGCCTTGAAAAAATATATTGTATGATATATATTCAGAGTCAACTGTTTTGATATTTGATAAAGAAAAAAATGCAAATGCAAAAGAAGACTTAGTAGAACCTCGGTGTTTTACAAGGGTTACAAACAAAAACAAATACAAAATACATTGTACATTCTCTTCTATTTGTCATGATTGACTTTATAAAAGGTTTACTGTTTTCAACAAAAAATCTTCAGTGATTTATTTTTAAATAGTTAACGGAACAAAAGTAAAATACTTGACAAAATACACCCTCTCTTCAAACTTGTCAAATATCTAATCTAAAAAAAAAACTGCAAAATTAACTATTGGACTAAACGGAAACTCTGACTACGTCACTTTCTGCGGTTTTTGGGAAAAGCTGTTTTTTTCCCAAAAAATAAAGGAAAGGAAACACAGAATAAAGGAACAACTTGGTTTGGGTAAGTATTGTATTTTTCTAATGATTTAAATAATATAATATTTTTCAATCTCTAATTCGTACTCTAGTTAGGGCCCATTGTTTGATTTTCACAATCAATTACATGTACATGTGTATCTTCTAGTCTTCACTGAATACTTGAATGAAAAGAGACAAACCATTTTTTTTTCACTCTTCACGATACTAACAAATGATGTTCTTTTAATAACACTTGATTCATGCTTTAATACTGTAATTCTATACATGCTAAAAATTACCGCTCTGTAAAATTGCATTGGTACCGCGATTCAAAACATGGTACGTGTATGTTTGTATATTTGTAAATTTTAAATTGCAAGTTATTAATTAGAAGCGTCATAAACCTTTCGATTCTTTGTTAGCTTAAGATAAACTTAGATATTAATAAGATGAGAAGGAATACATTTGGAAAAAGTGTACTGAATTTGTTTCCTCAATGCTTGTTTTGAAACGATTATAATCGTTTTGTTGATTAAATGCTTAATTGAAAATTTAAAGGGGTCTTGACACGATTGTGTGGTTTACATTTTATGTTTTATTTTTCTCTGTTTATTAGAAAAAAATCTTTTCCTTCAAGAATTTAACGTGCATAAATATTGTTCGAATTTAATACGATTTTAATATGACAGCAGTATTAATATCTTTAATTTATGTAAACCATATCAGTTTGTTAACAAGGGAAAAGCTCTGGTGATTTTAATGTTTATGTTTTGTAACTGTCATTTACATGTTCACCCCTACAGGGACGTGTCTCATTAAAATTTTACATCTGAATTTGTGCAGATATAAAAGCATTCATTTTCGTACAGTATTACAATTGTGATATTTGATTGCATGTAGAACTATGTGCAATTGAAACTTCAATATAGATTTTTTTTTCAGCTAAGATTAGTACATGTAGCTATGGGATGTTGTTACAGTATTTCACAATATGATGACAAGGTTATACCAGAAAGAACACATGAACATTCCAATAAACGTAAACGAGCGAAGCAGCAGGTAAGGCACTTCTGCACGAAATTAGCGAAATAAAGAATATGTGCAAGCACCAAAAAGAGTGAACAACGAGATGAATGAAGGAAGCATAAACGTAGAGCTAAAAATGTATTATTCGTACATTAATTCATATTATTTATGATGTTAAAAAAGTAATTTGCTTGAAATATTACAGCAAAACAGAAATCCAAGAAGAGATAAAATTCGGAGTAGAGTTGAAAGAAATGGAGAATTCAACAAAAGAAAAACGATCACTGAGTATAAAGTTTGTAAAGAATTTTTTCCTCGTTAATGTAAAATAAATTTTAGTATAATATGACTTTAATTACCAGTGCAACAATTATTTATAAACAACAACTTTTTATATTATAAACTCATTAGACAATTGACGTTACCGATATTTATATTGCCATGTTCTAAAGTTTATGAAAAATAAGGTCTTAAGCTTTTTACAAAGCTTTTCGGGTAAATATTTATTTTATTTTTTTTAACTTTAGAATTACACGAACACTATTTGTTAAAATGACATTTATTTGGGAAAAGAATGTACAATGATGGTAATGGGATTGCAAAGGTTAAAAAACTGTACAATCTTTTTATATATTTTGCATGCGTATGATTAAAATATTATATTATATTGAAGTAGTTTAATTCAAAGATGGAATCATGGTTAATAATCTAATTTTGGTTGGATAAAAAATTAATCTAAATTGTATATTCTGGTTTGCCTACGTAACAATGACTGCAGTCAAAAACGTAGCATTCTGAATGACATTAATTTTAAGTTAAAGCGTAAATTGCTCCAAACCAGGTTATACAGTACAATTTGGATTGCAATTTAATTCATTTCTTAAAAAATTGGTTGTTTTGATTTTGAGCAATAGGATGAATTCGTATATGTTTAAAGGCAAAGCGTTTACATTCAATTTTTGGGAATTTTTGAAATTTTTGTTTATCATCAGATTTGAAAACGTCTGTTGAAATAAAAAAAGAAAACATCCTTTAAATGAAATTTAACGAGGCTCAGTGTAATTGTTTTTACCCTAGGATTTTTAAAAGTTTTTGAATTAATTTTACTATTAAATTTATTGTTTTAAGATTAAAAAACCAGACTTAATGTTTACCACCCCGATTTCTTAGTGGGGCATCTCACAAGTTGCCAAATTTTACTATTGGACCCAATGAGACTTTGCTAGAAAAGCGCCAAGTTGTCAACCGATTTTTTTTTACATGTACAATATATTTCTGCGTTAGATTTTCATTTTTAGTGAAGATGAAAGGTTTTGTGAAAAATCACCAAATTGTGAAATTTCAAAAACGTTCACCATCTAAGTCGATCTTAGTCTTAAGTACACAATTTATTTTTTGATGCTCAATGCCTCTTAAATTGCCAAATAATGGTATAAATTCATATCGGCGAGGAAGAATTATCGGTGTAGATATTTATTTGGTAAAGAAATGGCAACATTTAGCTTGTTATCATGTTTCTTTTGATGGTCTTCATCAGTTTTTAGTATAATATCAATGGACGTCTACGAACATAAAATGAGTCATGTGCCATTCTTCAGCGACGTACATTGCTTCCAGAATCGGAAACCAGTGACGTCGTTAGAGCCATTTCAGCATTTTTCTTATTTGTTATCCTAAAATTACATTATTCTGTTATTCTGTCATACTTTTATGATTGCATGAAATTATGCGGATATTCATGCACATTGGAATAAGAATCGGCCTCCTTTATTTTAAAATTGTTTTGCTAATAATCAAATCAAAGACCCCGCAGCGTTTTTAAAAATACAATTTTAAATAAGTTTTTTTTATAAATGTTTATACATGTAGTGATTAAAATTTGATGTGTGTTATCTTAAATATGTGATATGATTATGTTTCTAATAAGCATCACGCAAATATCATGTACAAAATTAACCTTTCTGACCTCTTTCTTTTCGAAGAAGGTCAACAAAACTCAGCATGCGGTATGCAATTCAAATTGTGATTTTTAGTAATGCTACGCTTTGATGTTTAAAAAACACAACAAAAAAAAAAGAAAGAAAAAGAAAGAAAAACAAAAACAACATACAAATAAGAATTGAAAATACGTGTCAAAGAAAGTTTTCTTCCGCAATTTAAGATTATTTATACATCGCTTATATTATTGACTGTGTATAACAACTAATTTCCTATGTTTCTTAAATATTTTTTTTTCCTATCATTTAACAATTTTAGTCATTCATACTGTTACGATTGATGAATTTTTCATGGTACCACATTATATCTCTAGAAATGACTAGAAGACCAAAAGTCCAGAAAATATCATTCCTAAATGGGTGCTTTAACGTGTACTGTAGAACACTAAATTTACGCGACACCTTATTTTCGAGTGAAAGTCATTGAATCTTGATACATGTAAGCGAGACAATATTTTCACGAATTGTGATTATTCCTCTATATAATCTTAAGCAATACAATTATACGCGAGAATTAAATTTTAGCGATAACACCGTCTCGCGTAATAACGCTGAAATAAAGTTCTCGCGAATAAAAAGTGGTTTACAGTATTTCTAAATCTAATGTATATATAATGGTATTTCTGTTGGAGAGAAGCGCTATTATACAACGCACTTTCACAAATTACGTACTTTGAAAAAAATCAAAGTGCATTAAATCTTGAATTTGGACATAGTTAACACACTTTGAAAAAAATCATTTGAAAATGCAATTACTTATTAAAGGCCATATTAGTACACTTCGAAAAAAGTTCATGAAATGGTATATTTCCCATACATATATTATGTTCCCTTTTAGGTATCTAACTCTCCCTCCCCCAGCCACCGGTCCCGGCAACTAATGTACATGTATATATGATGTAAAGGCAATGATCATTTATCGACTTTGAATTTAAAAAGGACAAAAATTCAACTGCACAAAAATCATCCCTATACTTCTAAACAGCATTTAGAATTTTTCAATTTACTTGTCAAATATAACATAAAGTTCTGCAAATACAAAATTATTGAAATGAAATAAACATGAAAAATGGCTCTTTTTTTACGGTAATTTGATACATGTATGTACTCACTTTTAAACATTTTTGATTTGTATTTCATTGCATTTATTATATATTTTGGCCGAATTGTGATGCAGTTCCGCATTGTTGATCAGCTCTCTTCTTTAATAGAACCGGGTGCAGTTTTTTTTTTCAGGAAATTTTACCTAATTTTTTCATATATGTTAGATATATTCTCTAATTTCTCAATATCAATATAACACCAGTTATGTAAATTTTAAAATTAAAGTAGGAAGTATAAAGAGGTGCCTGAAGGATCTTGTGACTGTAGTTTGCTCGTTCTCGATGAGAGTAGATATATTCCTCAGTTTTTTTCTAAAGAAATGTAACAAAATAATGCAGTAACTACTAAAATCGTTATCCATTTTTTTGTTTTATACCCTTTTTTAAAAGTACGTTAAATGTCTGCATGCTTAAAATGTAGATGAGAACTCTTAACACCCTCAAAAATCAAAGTGCATTTATTTTGTCCCAATTTTAACGCCCTTTTAATTTTTTTAATTGGACATTTTTTCAGTGTGCGTTGCCACGGTGTTACTTGTTGTTGCAATCTAGTGCAGATACTGGTCCCTACACCATAGCTGAATCATTTATTTATTGATTTTCATAACTGTATTGTTGGTCTTAAAGAACTAAACTTAATGACATAATGAAACATAATCTTGGTTTATTTTTTAATAGCATTTTTCCTTTTTATTTACAATTTAAAAATATATTCATGTGTTGTCTTGATATAATTTTTTTTTCAAGCTAATCGATTTTGTTTAAATTTATTTCCTATAAAGATATTAAACGACAAGACTATTGAGACTACAAATCCATCCGGTTTAAACCAAAGTGTCCTTCCCAAAGAATTCAAAATGGGTGAAGTGGCAGGCGAAATTCGTAGTAAACGAGAGGAAAGGAGTGTTAAAATTGAGGAGAATGATGATCATACTTATCGTATTTTTCCTCATTGGAATGATTTGAATATAACATGTAAACATTGTTGTCAGGATCCGGAAACCGTTGCTTTTTCTGACATAAATGGACAAGCTAAGCCATACATAAACATTGTGCCCGATGCACCTCCTCCCCCAGTGCTACATGTATAATAAAGACTATGTTAATGTATAATAAAGACTACATTTCGATAACTTTCACGTTATGTTGTTTATACAATGATTCTGAAAAATGATAACTGCATTTTAGAGGCTTCACATTAATTCTGATCTTTGCTGTTTTTTTTTCAAACTTTCGTACATGTACATTTTTTAGCTATTTGTGTCAAATGCTAGTGGAGGATAAACACCTATTCTTAAAAAGAAATTATTGGATTACATGTACTTTGTTCTCTTTTAAAATTATTGATGTAATTATGTCACCCAGACTTCAAACTTTTAATTTTATCCGCACATTTTTAATTCATTTTATTGAAGTAAAGAAGGCAACGTTCATGTGATTATTTAACACCCACACCCAAACCCTCATTTTCAATTGTTATAAACACTGTTCCGGATAATTCTGCCACTTTAAAAGGGGAGTTTTGGCACCCGCCAAACGCTCATGAAGTGGTAGACCATCACTCACAGAGTTCATAACTACCTTTGATACAGGTTAATCTCACCTGCCTGGTAAGATAATCGCCTTTGAAGGGAAAATTCCCAAAGGAAAATAATGTTCCTGTAGGAGAAATAAAATAATAAATAAAATGACCCTCAAATCATAAAAATCTTAGTAAATGTTTTAAATGCTATGTGCTGTTTCCATCTATTTTAACTGCATTCATTCTTATTGATATGCTTTGTCTATTATTCAAAATAAAATCGTAAGAGTAGAAATTTTAGCAAGGATTTAATTTTGGCATTATTATCGAGGATGCTGAGATCGCTAAAATTAGATATCGCTAAAAATAAAATACCAGTTTTCAAGGCTAAATTTGTGTCTCGCTAAAATTTCCACATATACGGTATATCTTTAAAATGTAAGATAACGATTTTAAGCTCCAATCATTACCAATCATTTTCATTTTGAGCTTTTCTGATGAATTGGTATGTGTATTGATCGCAAGTGAACAATTAATTCAGTTTAGAATATTTTTTGAGAATTGAAAAGGAATTCAAAATTCTTGACATATGTTGCTTCAACCATGCTTTGACGTAAAAATTGCATGACATCTGATACATTTTTTTTTAAATAAAAGCATCAAGCGGCCGAGTTTTTTTCAACATAATGAAAAAAGGCTGAGGGATATTCCGATTATAATGTCATTCTGGACGAAGGGGGAGATAAGTTGTTATCATTCGACAAATAATAATGTCCGCACGATTTCTGAAAGCTCACTGTCAATCTTGACGAAACTTCATTCTCAATATTACATTTTTACCGATAAGGTCAATTATATTTCTTCAAATTGTTGAGAATGTTCACTGTTCCGTGCAAGTGAAAAGATAAAAAGTGGTATTTTATAAAAATCATTTTGTTTTCTCGGCTGCTTTAATCGGTTTGTGGTCATATACAGCCAGGGGAAACTCGCTAAATATGTGATTTTCTTTGTCAAAACAAAATTGACTCCATCACACAATGACCTTTGGACATGATACAGACCCTGAGACGTGCTACTACCCCACTGGCTCGCTGCACGAACGGTACACGGTTTGCACGAAACGCTGAACGGTTTACACGAAACGCTACACTGTATGCACGAAACGCTACACGGTTTACACGATACGCTTTGCACGAAAGGCTGCACGAAACGCTATGTGCACGTTTCTCACACGCTTTGTACACGATTCTCGCACGTTTTGACCTCGCTTTGGATTTTCTACTCGGAATATCTCGGGCATTATTACGGTTTTATCATTAATTTCATGGAAATCTTTTAAATAGCCACATTTAGCAGCTGTTTAAATTAAATATCAGCACACTAGTATTAAATAAACCGATAGAAATATTTAATACTCGGACAGTTGTAATTAATTAATAAATAATTGTCATTTCATATTTATTTATTTATCCAACTGTTTAAAAACGAAATGCCGATATCATGAATGACTGTTTAATAAAATACAACTTTTATATATTAGTCATTCATTTCAATGTAATATTTTTACGAGTATAGTTTAATAAATTTAACACAAATTCGATTTCTTACTGCAGGAATATGAACTAATTGATTTTAAATGATATTGATTATATTGTGTTTGATTTCCGTAGGCAGATTATTTTTCTTGATTTTGATTTAGTAATAAAACTTGCCTATATACTCTACTAACGATTATTGATAGATTCTTAAAGAATTTCTTTTTTTACCTTACGTCTACAAGCATTATCTATAGGAGGGAAACCGGTAAAGGGGGGGGGGGTAATTGTGATGTCTTAATTTATTTTTATTCTCTTTCTCTTTTTACATGAAGCTTATCAAATAACATCAGTATACCCATCATACTGTAAAATCCTTCATTTCAAAACCTGACTAAACGTATGTATAAAAATTATACAATGTATGTGTACACCAATTAATAGTCGCAGCATTTGACTATACATTGTACATACAATGTAGATCGATCTTTACACCGGCATTCAGGTATATTTCAAGAAAACTTAAATATCTTATATGAAATAAAAAGTACGTGATTTATAAAACAAATAATATACAATTATTCATGATTTACTCCTAAGCTTTTCTTATATGCTATTTATGAAAATACTACCAAATCAGTTCTGCTTATTTTACTGTTTACGGCTAGAAATTCGGATTTACAAATAAAAGATGAATCCGCTGATTTATAAGTTGTACCCATTAAAGATTTATAGAACCATTTTATTTCAAAAACAACAAGCATTCTGAGAGTATTGCATAAGCAATACATGTCCCCTACCGGGTTCCCCTTTTTCTTCAGGATGTCATTTTATAATAAGCAAAAGTCATGTCCAAAGTAAAACTGAAAGATTTTCAAGTTGTAAATGCCTTAAAACTAATAAAATAATCCACATTAAGACGAAAATTTAACTCATTTCTCCACCGTCTTTTCCTCGCTTCATATTTTTGTCGACAATCGGAAGTTAGCGCAGTTCGAACCCGATCTTAATTTAGCGATTATGAAAAATATTCAAAATGCCATAATTCTGTCAAAAATCAAGGAAGCGAAGCGAAATTCCAACTTGATCTGTAACTCATTCAGATACACTCACATACCAAAATTCAGCTCAATATCTGCAAGCGTTTAGAAAAAAAGTGCGGAAAACCAAGTGGGACAGACTGACGGGGACAGACAGACGGACGGACGGACGGACGCAGAGGAAACCTATAGTCCCCCCGGTTTCACCGGTAGGGGACTAATAAAATCCAGTCGTAATTTTCAGGTGTCATTAAGCCGTGAATTCAACATGTATATATAGCAAAACAGGTTTTCAGTTGCCATGCACTCGGAGCCCGTGATCGCTGTTGTAAATTACCTTGATCACAGTTGAAAGGCGGAAAGACGATTCCAATACATTTTAAGGGATGTATCTTAAATTAAGCATTTATTTAAACTATCATTGATTGAAAGTTACAACAAAAATAAAAGAATGTAGTAGTAATTTAATTTAAGCCCCCCCCCCTTTTCAAACATGTGGTCGTCAGTGCATTAGAATTAAAATTATAAAATCCATTTATTTGACAATAATGAGCAACAAGTTTTATGTATTTTATGCATTAAAAACTATAAAATGACACATGGTTTCAAAACTTTCTTTCATGTACTTTAAATTTAAAGACAAGAACGAAGTCCTGATATATTTTTTTCTTTAGATTAAAAAAATAATACCGGTATTTCTTTCTTTATTTGAGGAAAAAATTGAAGAAATCATGATCGCGTTGATAGTATATTGAATTCAATGCCCTAAAAATTGTTGTACATAGTTGATTAATTTGAACACATTTTCTATAGAAGAAAAAAAAAACAAATATATAATATATATTACCGTGTAATTTCATTTTGTTGTTCCTTTTTTTTTTGTTTTTACTCCTAAAAAATCACAAGCATAATTAATGCAATAATAAAATACTAATACATCGATAGCCATATTTAAAATGAAATGACTTCCGAATGAATCTTACACGATTCTTACACGAAAGTCGCACGTTTTTCACACGCTTTTCGCACGCTCACTACAAGGTTTGCACGAAACGCTTTGGAGCTTACACGAAACGCTGTACGGTTTACACGAAACGCTACACGATTTGCACGAAACGCTGCACGGTTTACACGAAACGCTATAGGGTTTGCACGAAACGGAAAGCGCACGAAAGTCACACGCTTTTTTGGGGCAGTAGCACGTCTCAGGGTCTGTACTTTAAAAGTAAGCATTGTTTTTTTTTCTTGCCACGGAAGAGAGATCTACCAAATGAATATGGCATTCTTGCTTCCTTCCATATATAGGTTTTTTTTGGCAATGTCATTTGAAAAAAGAAATCAAGCAATGATTCAGGTGCTGGTACTCTAGGCTTTACCTGGCTGATACTTGCATACACACAAATTAGAAAACTTAAACAGAGGATGGAGTATCAAAGATTTAAAGGAAAAAAATCAGATACAAAAATCTTAAAAATCAAAACTTATTTTGATTCATGCAAGTCATCTTTGTGTTACGTCCATAGAAAGCTAAGAGTATTCATAATTTATAATTTTATATATGTATACATGTTAATAATGCAAACGATTTTCAAAAACCCAGTACATTAAGGCATTTATATAATTAAGTCAATTTATTTGATTAACAAGATCAAGTATTGGATGTCAATCAGGAACACAATTTTTGATGAGCAACACTTTAAATTATATGTGAGAAAATAACAATGCCTATGATTCATTCTCTTAAATGTACAAACATACTGATAAACTGATAACTGATAAGGGGGTGCTGAGATCGAATCACAAATATTTGTGTAGTTTCAAGTTTAATTCACTAAATTTCATGTAGTTGTGATAAACTTGCAAGCATAAGAAACATTTGTCACCTCAGTATTTACATTTTTTGTACATGTATGAAATGGATACTGTAAAATCACATATTTTCGTGAGGACAAATTTTTGTGGTTTGAGTAAAACAATTGGTTCATGGGGATTTGATTTTGTGGATGAAGAATTGTTTAGTAGGTGTTATGTTACATTCTACATTTCGTTGTGTACATGAATTCCATGAATTCGTGGGTCTCTTCATACCTCGAAATCAACAAAAGTTAACCCCCCACGGAAATTTGTGATTTCACAGTACCCTTTTATCAGAAAGGTTTAAATAGAAACAAAGTATAACAATTACATTGGATCTTCCGCCATTCTACGTGTTCAAACCTCCCCCGTCACCTCAATACAATGGTTTCCTTCCTTGAAACATGTGTTTAAGCTGGCTGTTCCTGTTAGACAGGTGCCCGAAGAAATATTGTTAAATAAGAGCTTTAAATGAACATATGACCGGTTATTAAGGGCTTTGGAAATTGACACGATCATACATGTTGTCATAATTTGAAAAGTTGATGAATTCTGTGAGGTCGTTGATTGTATTGGACGTAAATTTATTTGACTTCTTCGAAACATTTAATACGTTATATCGCGACTACCAATGAGTACCTCGCAGTTATCTAACTTACTACCGCTCTTTTGCGGGGGAGTCGAGAAAAGTCTACATTTCTGGGGGCAAATGGCATTGTTTACAGTAGTGACAATCGAATGATTCGAACAATTTAATGCCGAAATCACGATGTTTTGCCAGATATTGAACTCCAAATAGTAGATTATCAAATAAGGAAAGTTTAGAATATTTTATCTGCTTAAAAATGTGACGATTTTCAATGAAAATTTAACGAGAAGAGGCCACTTAATTAAAAAATATCGTTAAAAATGTGACAATTTAGAATTGGCTCCTCTCAAAAATATGTTAGGCTGGTTCAGCGATTGTTTAGCGAGGTATTCCACCAGGAATTTTACTTATCTGTCCTTATAAATGCTACAATGATCGATCTTGCATTGTATTGAAAAGCACATTGCCCCCACCCAACAGACGATTCCTACCTCCTTCGCGAGAGAGTTCCGCTAAGTTAAGTAATCGCGATATCAAGTATTCGCATAGCCTTGAAGAAAATACATGTATAAACTGAGTAAATAAAATTCGCAACGATTGATATGCTTTTTGATATTTGGTAATGAGGATTTGTTAAGATTATTTTGCTGAAAAATTAGGACTTCCCCCATATCACAATTGACACCATCAAAAGCAAATACGCATTGTTTGTTTCTATCTCTCACTCTCTTTGGTTTGACTTTCTTCAAACAATTCTAAAAGAAAGTTTAGTAAGTTTACATAACAAGAGGTAGACGTGTACTATTTGAAGTTAATCCATTCTACATGTACTTGTCAAATATCTATTCTCATGTATTCTATTAAACTAAACGCGTATCCTGACTATGGAGTTTTCCGAGGTACTTTCGAAAAGATAATACTAACTAAAGATAAAAGAAAATAATCATTGGATAATCCAAAGAAAGTTAGATGCAAGTATTGAAATTCTCTCATTTTTTTTCTCTTATTTATGTATGGTTCTTAGGTGACGGTGATGATTGATTATCCAATTTTATAATTAAAATTCTTATAGTTTAAATTATAATCATAATTATTTTTTTAAATAACTTCCGTGTCACGTTTTAAACTACCAAAAATAATATTTCAATTTTTTTTTATCAAAGCAAGCCAATTATCTACATGCTTTGTAAACAGGACACAATC